>JANHFM010010925.1:56512-69869 GCA_032468115.1 Grayia smithii | reverse complement strand
GGCTATGGCTAAGCACATTGGTTTGTGCTTAATAAATTGTAAGCCACCCTGAGTCTTCGGAAAAGGGCGGGATATAAGTTGAATTAAAATAAATAAAAAAATAAAATAAAAAATTAAATTAAATTCTTTCAATCAAAAGTATGAAAAAACATGTTGTCAGGGTTACCTATCAGCATCCCTCTCTTCCCCAAAGGGAAAAAAAGAAAGATTTTTTTTTACCATTGGGACCTGGGAAAACAACATAAGCTGATTTGTCAAAATTACCAACAGGCTATGCTGTAATTAATGTTGCCTGAATTTGCACAATATCTAAAACAAAAGAAATGGTTAGTATAAAACAGATAATTATTTTGTTATCAAATTTCGTATTGGTAAGACAGCTGAAGTCTCCACCAATAAATCACAGGGTAACAAAAACACTTACCCGTATCAATATAGTCTCTCTTAAAAAATTCTGTGTGTTCTGAAGTTTCACTGGTAAATGTACTGGAAATTTCTTTGACAATATTTATTTCACTGTCTTCATTAGTCCACTGTTCTCTAATAAATTTATCATGATCTGGTTGCCGTCTGAAGTCGTCATAATCCTTCTTTAAGCGAGACCTTTGATGGAACATTGTAGATAGTAAGAATTTTTTTCTTTTCATATTAATATTTAAAAACAAGTAAAAGACTGGTGAATGCTTACATTTTACATTTACCAAAAAGATTCAGTTAATTACCTGTTTCTATGAAATGCCTTCATTAATTTTGGTTCCCATGGTAACAACTCATTTAGCAGTCTTATCAAAGTACAGTGGAGTTCCTTTACAGCCTGCTTTCGATGATACCATCTTCCCTGTAAATATGAAAATGCTTATTAGAGTAAATTTTAATCAATAAAGATAAAATGTGCAACTTCAGGAAGAACAACACTATGGATCATCTATTTTGCAGTAATCTGTTTCTCATTAATTACTGCAGGAGATGTCTAGTGTTCCACTGAAAATTAAAGTAGAAAAAGAATATACAACTAAATTACAACAACATAATTAATCTTTTCTTTTTCTCTCTCTTTTAACTGTAAGATGTCACTTTATTTACACTGTATGTACCAATTAATAATTACACAGAATACAGATTAGAATTAAACCATATAACATAGTGAATGTCTGTTTTAATATAAATGCCTAAGTAACATAAATCATAAATCTAGCTGCTGGACAGAATGCCAGATTGGTCTATAACAAGACCTCCTCATTCATGATTTGAATGTCAACCTGGAACTGAGACCTGCCTGGGTTTTGCCCTTTCTGAAATTTGCCCAGGTGAGTTTCAAGTGTGGCATCAGCTGAGATTCTGGAGCAGGGGTGTGGTGACTGTTATCAGAGGATCTCTTATAGTTTTCAGGGGGCATGCCTCTGAGGTCCTGAGTTTTGAGATCTTGTTCATCAAGCTGTACCTTGGGGAATGGTCACATTCTGGATTTGGTGTTCCTGTGAGAGCAGTGATCTAAAATTGGGGGAGTTTTTAGTGTCCCTTTTGACATGGTCAGATCACATCCCAATTTCTATGGAATTCTCTACTGCCACCACTCACTGTAGGGAGGTTGGATTGGTCTGGCCCTGGTGACTGATGGACCCAGAGTAGTTTCAGAATGAGCTGATGGTTATTTCTATTGGTCTGCTGCATAGTCCATTTGAAGCGTTGGCTTCAGGTTGAAAGAAAGGGGCAGCTGAAGATTTGGATTGGATCATGCCTAAGCAATCTCTCCTCTCACAGATCCCATTACTCTCTATGGTTTATGGAAGAGTTGAGGAAGATGAAATGGGAGATGTCTAGTGCAGTGCTAATGCTCAATAAGGAACTTAACTGAACACAAATTAGTACTGCCATTAATAATAGAGGTAAGGATGGTGAAGCATTGCTACTTCCCTACTCTTTTTGCATTTGCAAATTGCTGCCCTGCAGTCCTGTTTCAGGTGACATAGGCCCTATTGGATAAAGAGACCATGGAGAACCTCTTACAGAGGCATGCAAAGGAATTTGTGCAATCGTTTTTTGAATAAAATTGCTTGGATTCGTTCACATTTGGATACTAACTATGTTGCAAGTCCAGGGAAGAAGCGTACGACAGAATCTTGTCCAGTTAATTGGAAATAGTTTGAACCTATTGGATCTGAGGAAATGGCCAGGTTCTTAGGACTATGAGCTTGGTCCTCTGCTCCTTAGATCCATGTCCCTTCTGGTTCATTAAAGCAGCTGGGGGATGTTGTGTGAGTGGGTTCTGGCAATGATTAATTCTTCTTTGTATGAGAGGATTGTCCCTTTGTCTTTTAAAGAGGCCTTGATTCACTCCCTCAGGAAACCATTGTTGTATTCCACTATATTGGACAATTTTAATCCAATCTAACATCCCTTTTTTAGGGAAGATGGTAGAGAAGGTGGTTGCACAGCAGATTCAGATGACCTTGAATGAAGCAAATTATCTGAATCCCTTTCAGCCAGGAGTCAGAGCCAGACATGGGATGGAAATAGCATTGGTCTAGCTTTTGTATGACCTCTGGTTTGAGCGGGATAGGGATAGTGAATCCATTCTTGCCCTGTTTGACCTCTCAGGAGTTTCAATACCATTAGTGACAGTATCCTTTTGGATTGGCTCAGAGCATTGCTAGTGGGTGGCATAGTGTTTTTGTGGTCTGCTGCCTTTGTGGTTAATTCCAGTGATGATTGGGTGAAGTCTCACCTTTGGCCCCTACTATGTGGGGTGCTACAGGGTTTGATACTTTCACCTCTCCTTTTCAACATGAGACCACTGGATAAGCTCTACTGTTACCATGGGGTGAAATACCATCAGTATGTATATGATACCCAATTTTATATGTCCACCACTGGGGAATTAAGCAACACCATGAAAGTCTTATGGTGTCTGAAGGTTGTGAGGGTCTGGATGGGAAATAATAAGCTTCAGATAGAAAGACTGAGTGGCTTTGGTTTTTGGGGTTAGTTCTACAACTGTGCCATCTCTGGTGCTGGATAGGATGGCATTGCCACAGGTAAACACAGTGCACAATCTGGGGATCTTCCTAGATTATGACTCTTGGTCAACAAGCAGGTAGTACTGGCTAAGAGGGCTTAGCCCTGGTCACCTCCAAATTAAACAACTGCAGTGAGCTTTCCATGGGGCTGCTCTTGAGGAATACCTAGCATATTTAGCTGGTACAGAATTCAGCAGTGCAGTCTCCTAGGATAGCAAAGGCTCTGTGAGCTGCATGGGTTGCCAGTTTGCTTTCAAGTCCAATTCAAAATGCTTGTTTTGATCTTTAAAGCCTTTCATGGTATGAGACTGGGCTATCTGAGGGACTGCCTCTCCTTGGTTACATCAGCCCACTACATTAGATCTGCCAAAGGAGGCATGCTGCAGACACTATCAGCTGGGGATCTACATTTGGCGGGTCCCAGAAGGTGTGTCTTCTCTGATGTGGTACCTGCCTAATGGAACATTCTTCCCTTGAAATTAGATTAGCTTCATCCCTTTTGATATTTTGGAAGGCCTTCAAGACCTGGTTATGCTATCAGGCCTAGTACTCCCAGGGAACTGGAAAAATGCTTAAATTACTCCATTGCTGAACTGGCTATTTTTATTCTCTCTTCTCCTAAAATTTGAATTCAAAACCTATTCCATCCTTTTTGTACCTGCATATAATATCACAACACATGTACAAAAGGGGTGGAGTTCGCATTACAATGACATGATGATTCTTTTGTCTTTTGCCACTCTTTAGTCCTCTGATTGTGGAGCTCACTTTGTGTGGGCAGATAGGAATGTGTTCAGATAAAAAATTATTGTTCTCTAAAACATTGTCAACCTTTCTGGCTCCACAGACCAGGAATGGAGGCCGGGGAGGGGATGGTTTCATGCACATGCCTGTCACTTGCACAAATGGAGCTTCGTGTGCTTGCGTGACCCAGTTCCCAACAGGTCACGGACCGGGACTAATCTGCAGACCCTGCTTTAAAAGTGTCATTGCTCAGTTTCCTTTGCTATTGATATTCCAAAGATAGTTGAAGGAAAAGAAGCAATAAAGTACAAATTAACAAAGGCTTTAAATATGTAGGATATGGATGGTTTTTGTAATATATATTTAAATGGAGAGGAAAAATCAGATAAACTTGGAATTGGCCTATTTATTTCCCTCCAGCTGCTCATCTACTTTCAGTCCTAACTTGCATATTCTTAGCAAAGTGACCAAGAATTTTTCAGAATTTCTCCCTTGATTGAGGTTTTCTGCAGTGACTCATTTAAATCCATGTTCAATATTTATGGCTTGTACTGCCAGTTTAAAAATAAGGCACCTATCTTTAATCATAACACTCCTTATGGCTATACTTTACAAGTTATGTTTCCAGAATGCATTTCCTTCTTATTCTGTCTTAGTTAGAAACAAGAGTTTAATAGGCAGCATATGTTAGCAAACACTTTCCCCAAATTTATACTATACAATATAATGTTAACATAATAATGTTAAATGTTTACGATCTTGTGGGGTTGCATTAATATCTGTCCAGGCATGGGAAGGGCACATTTACTGTACAACGTGATCCTGGAAGAGTACATTAACTATAGCAGCAGCCCCCAACCTTTTTGGCACCAGGGACCAGTTCCGTGGAGAAAGGTTTTTCCATAGACCTGAGGGGGCATAGTTTCATGTGCTGCCTGCATCCCACAGATGGGGGCTTCTCTTGTTTGCTCAGCCTGGTTTCTGTCATGCCATGGCCCGATGCCGGTCCATGGATCGGGGGTTAGAGACCCCTGAATTATAGGACCAATTATTACCATATTCAATTATTGATCTGCAGTTATCAACATTTTAGAACAAAGAAATTTTGGTAAGGTACAAACAGCAATATGCATTTGAAAAAACATAGGCAAAATACATTGGCGACATGTATGTAATTTCATATATTACTCATATAGCTAGATGAATTCCTAAACAATTTGTTTACTGAGAATTTGGAGATGACTGTTGTCATTAATATGAACCTGAGCAAAATATTAAAATTCTTAGTCATGCTGCTCTGGCCCCCCAATTGACATTTCTGCATTTATAATAAATTAAAATAATTGTGATTAAATTATGTGACTACTATTCTCTACTTGACTATGATACTGTTCAATATAAGTGGTTAATAATGAAATGTCTGCCTACTACTGGCAAATATAAACCAATGTGTGCAGAATTTGCTTGTTTGTGCAGTACACTCACCTAGTTTTCACAGCAAAGCTATCAATACATTATGGCTTTTTGCATCTGCTTTGTATTCAGAGCCTGATGCTGATTAGGGCTAAGAGGAAGTAAAAAATAAAGGTAAAGGAGTCCTTGCGGATTGCCAACTATAGGAGTCGCTGCTCATCTCTGTTTCAAGGCCATTGTGCCAGCGCTGTCTGAAGACATTTCCATGGTTATGTGGCCGGCATGGCATCACAGAGTACTGTGACCTTCCCATGGAAGTGGTACCTATTATCTACTCACATTTGCATGTGCAAACGTGCATGCGCAGACCCGCTAAGAGGGAATGCTTTGTTCAAAATCTCACAGATTATTTTCATGCTACAGGGAAAACTAGAGCTGGAGCTTCCATTGCTCCTAATCTACCACCATAACACTTTACCATGCTGGATTTCACAAATGAAGAAAAAGTATTTTAAAAAAATATCTCATCCCAGAATATATTTATAGGACTAGATGGGATAGTAGCCTACATGATAGGAATCTAAATTTAGGTTAAACAATCTGGTTCAAATATTTTAATGGCAAAATCTTACACTTATATTCAAAAGTAAAACTCACTAAGTTCAGGGTAGCTTAGGACCAGATAAATGGGCCCTACATCTAAATATTCCTGATCAGCTCACAATTGAATTGTTATAAACATGGACAAATGACCATGCCTTTTTCATTTATTTTATTATTTACAAGAATACACTAAGCTGTCTGCTATTTTGTTCCTTTGACCATGAAATAAAAATGAAGGCCACTGACTTTGTCTGCTTCAACTTGTTCCATGACAAACTAGAATTCTTTGGGGCAAAGTGAAGTGTTGCAATACTTTTGGCCACATCTGTATAATGTAGTCTATATGGCTTGCCCTTGAAAACCATCTGGAAGCTACAAGTGGTCCAGAATGTGGCATCAGAGACAATGAAGGAAATGTCACTTTAAGTTAATTGCTTTCCAAGTGGTACTAGTTGGCTCTTAGGTAGTATTCAAGAAGCCGACGCTGTCATTTAACAAAGCACTTCTTGGGGTACAGATTGGCTATCTGAGGAACCTCTTATCTCTAATTGTTTCTGCACATCTGGTATGATCAGGCAGGATGTATTAAATTGGCTTCTCTTTATCCAGTTTTAAGACTTCTGTAAACAGATTATGTTTCAGGTCATATTTATGCAAACATGTTGATAGTTAAAAAGGGTTCACAATTTTTTTAAGCATCACTGTATTTGAATTTCAGTTGTATGTTTACTTGCACAGAAGTAAATCTTACTGAAAGAAAAATGCTTACTTCTGAGTAACCTTACAAGAATTAGCCTATAGTATTGACTCACATTCTAACACATGGCTGAGCAGAAGTCTTATCTACCTAAGTGAAACTTTTGTTAAGTGAATTTTGCTCCATTTTAAAACCTTTCTTGCCATGGTTGTTAAGTGAATCACTACAGTTGTTAAGTTAGTAACATGGTTCTTAAGTGAATCTGGCTTCCCCATTGACTTTGTATATCAGAAGGTGGCAAAAAGTTATTACATGACTCTGGGACAGTGCAATCGTCATAAATATCAGTCAGTTGCCAAGCATCCAAATTTTGATCTTATGACCCAGGGGGATACTACAACAGACATAAGTGTGAAAAACAGTCATAAGTCACTTTTTTCAGTGCCACTGCAACTTTAAATGGTAATTAAATGAATCATTGTAAGTTAAGCACTATTTGTAATTTCTGGCTAATTTCATGAGATAAAATCCATAATGTACTAAAGTGATACAATTATGTTTCCTATTCAGAAGTCTTTCAGAAAGCAGTATTTGATAAATCTGTTAGGAGATTGGAAGACAATACATAAATCTAACTTATTTTATTTGACTAAAGGTAACATTATAAGGTATAATTAGTGCTCAAATACTGGTATCCAAATATTTTCTTTCATTTAAATTAAGTGGAAACCAAAATGTGTCCTAGTTAAAATATTTTAAAGTTTTTCATGATTGAAAAAAAAATAGAGATTAGGGAATCAGTTGCCTTCAAGATGTTGCATTGTCCCAGTGGTGGAAGACACTAGGAATTTTTGTTCAGTAACAGTTGAACAACCAGATCTAATTGAGAAACCATTGGTTAGCTAAAAGAAATGATCTTAACAAATAGCTTTAATATGATGCATTAAGAAAATAAAATAAAACACATACCGATTTCTTTTTAATATGCTCAATATCTTTGAGTTCATTCTCAGTTTTTCTAATTAATTCCCTGAGTTCATCAAGATTAGTGCAAATAAGCTGGAATAAGAGAAAAAAGTTAAACTATTAAAATCAGAGACATGCAGCACAATCTGTTAGAAAATAAGTATTACTGCACTCAATTATTTACAAAATAATTGAATATATGTTGCAAATAGCACCAGTTAGATTTTGATTCCACTGAGCATTCTTTGCTATCATTGATCTGCTCAGACAAGTTGTTCCCCTGAAGTATATCTGCACTTTTGTTAAGTTTTGATGCCACTGGGGTTCCATAAAAAGGGGTGGGCAGACTTTGTGCTATGCATTGTCCCTAATGATGCTGAAAGCCAGCAGTAAAATGGAAAAAAAAAAGATGTAATTTTTCAGGTTTAGAGGGATTTTAATAATATGAGTGGTTGTTATTCTGCATCCCAGAGGCCTTCCAACTCCACTGTAACTATAAAATATTTTCAAATAGTCCAATTCTGATCCTTCTTTTGGAAGGAATGTATGTGGAAATGGCAGAATCCTTCCATTCCTATTATACCACACAAGGGGGGGGGGATTTATTTATTTATTTAAATTTATTTAGCCTACTACCACAGACTCTGCGTAACTATTTTTAAAACTAGGCCAGAATATCTCAGTTGCATCACTGCCTGGCTTGTAGCTCCCAAATTATTATATAAGGATTCATAGTTGGAAAATGACTACTCCATCAATATATGTAATAAATATTGAATGCATAATACACCATGGGTCCTTGGTGACCTCTGAGCTTGGTTGTTTTCTGTAGACGTTTCACTAACCAAATAGGCAACATCATCAGTGCTAGAAAGAAAGTGGGGTTTGCTCTCTTTATATACCGCACTAGTGGCTTGCACTGACAGTATTGGTGGGAGTGGTCTTGGTGGTTTCTTGATTGAGCTATTGTTTACTGTTTAGATTGCTTGTCTGAGTTGGTAGTTTCTTGATTGGGATATTGTTTACTTTTTGATCTTTGATCTAGTGTTAAACTTGGTGTTAATCTCTGCTCATCTGTGTGTTGATTGCTGGTGAGGAAGTGTTTTGTTCTTAGTGATTCCTTTTTGGCTTTTTGATTGTCTTGTTGAACGCTACTTAGATGTTGTTTATCTCTAAGTGCCTATTGATGGTTGATTTGTCTCAGTGCCAGGATTCCAGAAATTCTCTAGCAGTTTTGGACTTGACTTGGTCTAGGATGTTCACAGTTCCCCAGTTGAAGTTATGGTTAAGGAGTGGTAGTTGGTGTTCATGGATGTACTACTAGCATATAAAATGAGAGCAAATCCCATTCCTTTGTAGCACTATATCTAGTTTGGTAGTGAAACATTTAACAAGTAAAAAACCAAGCTTGGACAGCATCAGGGTTTCCACAACTCAATCTTGAACTACAAATATTCTCTTCCATATAATCTTCCTCTGAGACCAATTCTCAGATTATTGTTACATGCACCGGTCACTAGATCCTAACCAATGGAATTCAGAAAAATCTCTATAATCTAGATAAAATACTCTATGATTATTTCAGGACAAATTCTTTTATTATTAATTTGATAAAGTTAATTTAAGTATTATTTAGAGTGAGGGAGATATTAACCAGTCACTGTAGATGTTACAAGCTTTCAAATCATTTATTAAACCAAATAAAACCCAAAAGGTATTACCTGGAATTCTGGGACAATAGGCTTTGTAATAGATTTCCTTTTCTTTGTAACTGCTTTTTTAGATATGGATTTCTTTCCTTTAAAGGGGGAAAAAAGATTTGCAACATAACTATATAAATTCATTTGTGTAAAAATATGGACTTGAAAATTAATTTGCAACAGTTTGTAGGAATCAAGAATGTTTCAGTCATAGTAACTCTACAGACAACTACTATTGTAAGGCTTTGTATAAGAATTTATATAAGATTTGAATTTGAATGAAGATTCTTCTCACATTAGTAATATTCTAGTAATGTTAGATTTATATTGAAGGATCCCTTAAAAATTATTTTTAAAAAAACCAATATTCTCAGCTTCTCTCATATATATGTCCTTTCTCTTCTTCTTCTGTACTTACATACAAAATTCACATCTTATCTGACAGAATTCAAGCCTAAAGTTTTAAAGAAATCAACATCTCCCGCATCCAGAATATTCAAAATAGATAGGAGCAGAAAATCCTAATTACTGACATTGACATTTAAGATCACAAGCTGACCCATAAATACAGGTAGTCTTCAACTTCTGATAACTAAGCCCCAAATTTCTGTAGCTAAGTGAGACAGTTAAGTGAGTTTTGCCCCATTTTACGACCTTTCTTGCCACAGTTGTGAATCATTGCAGTTGTTCAATTAGGAATATGATTGTTAAATTAATCTGGCTTCCCCACTGCCTTTGCTTGTCAGAAGGTCACAAAAGGTGATCACATGACCCTTGGACACTGCAACCATCATAAATAAGAGTTAGTTGCCAAGTGTCTAAATTTTGATGACGTAACCAAGGTGATGCTGCAATGTAAGTGTGAGAAATGGTTATAACTCACTTTTTTCAGTGCTGTTGTAACTTCAAACGGTCACTAAATAAACTATTGTAAACCAAGGATCACCTATATTATGCAGACTATTGTATTTGGATTCAGATTGGATAGCTGTTGAGTATTATAGGCTAGACTTGATGTGGGAGGTTAAGTTGGTGGTAATTTTATTTCTGAAAAGAGATAGAAAAGCAAAATATCTTCATGTCTTCCAGATACTTTACCCTGTAACTTTCAAAATTCCTTGTCATTAGGATTGCATTTGGAGGACCTCAGGCTGCCCCTTCTTGATCTTATTTAGTTGCTATTCTAGTTGAATACATTTTCTATCCATTCTTGATATTTAAGTAAATAGTGAATACAGCTGCCTCTATATTAAACATTATGCAGTCAAATTGACGCAGACCAGAAAATGATCAGCAAGCATGGAAAAATCCCATGTTTGCAAAACCTCAGTACACTTAGTACTCAAGGAATGTTGATTGTTAGACAACGGAGAAAGTCAAACATAACGCAGGATTGGGGACAGAGTAGGTCGATATTTTTAAACTTTTCAAGATTATGGAATACTGACAGAGATCTATTAATTTTTTAAAACTGTATGACTACTGAAACTGTGACTGGAAACATGCTTGGTGCAATCTGGCTTGGAGAGACAAATTTCTGTCTTCTTGCTGTACCTCTACTTTCAACTGCTTTGTTGTCAGAAAGGGGAATTTTGCTGGAGTGGAGGAAACAGTTCCATTTGCTTTATGATTTGAGGTGGGCATTGCAATTTCCTTGCTTGAGGCACCCCAATGTTCATCAAAAGGGGAACGTTGGTCTTACCTGAACGTTCTTTTTCATCACGCTGCGGAGAGAGCTCAACAGTGGGTGTTAACTCCATTCATTGGCTAGTGGCTGAGTTTTCCAGATATAAAAGCCCCTCCTCCTGCTGGAGCCTTCCACTTTAATTAACGAATGAACCGGAACAGGAATAACAGAACTGAGAACAGTAAGGAAACGAAGGGAGAAAAAGCCCAAACAGCCCGAAGCCCCGGGAGGGTTTGAGCTCTCTCTGCAGCGTGATGAAAAAGAATGTTCAGGTAAGACCAATGTTCCCCTTTTCCATCACGCTGCTACGAGAGCTCAACAGTGGGATATGCCCAAGCTAAGTATCCCTAGGGGGGGACAGAGGCTCAGGCGTCGGAAGTGCGGAATGAGAAGAAGGGGAAATGACGCGTTGGAGAACATGTCTGCCGAATGTGGCCTCCGCCGAAGCAAACCAGTCAATCTTATATGTCTTGATGAAAGAAGATGGTGTCTTCCAGGTAGCTGCCCGGCAAATTTCAAGGAGGGAGGCCTGGGAGGCCCATGCCGCAGATGTTGCGGCGCTCCGGGTCGAATGAGCCATGATCCGTCCCGGTTGAGGCTTCCGTTGAATGTCGTAGGCCATGGAGATACAGGCCTTGATCCAGCGCCCTATGCTGGAGGGGGACACTTTGAAGCCAAGAGACTGAGGCTGGAAAGATACGAAGAGCGCCTCAGTCTTCCTAAATGTGGACGTGCGACTAATGTACCAGCGGAGAGCACGACAGACATCTAGAGTGTGCCAGAGCTTCTCGAGCCGGTGAGTCGGTTTGGAACAGAAGTCCGGGAGTATCAACTCCTGTTCCCTGTGGAAAGGGGAGTTGACCTTTGGGATGAAGGTCGGGTCCAGTCTCAGAACCACTCTATTCGCGTGAAAAGTACAGAGATCCCGTCTGACCGACAGGGCGCCAATGTCTGAAATATGTCGAGCAGACGAGATGGCGACCAGGAAGGCCACCTTAAGCATGAGGATCTTCAGACCCGCCGACTTGAGGGGTTCAAAGGGCACTCCTGTCAAGGCCTTGAGCACCAGGGTCAGGTCCCAGGATGGGAATCGGTGGACTACCGCCGGCCTCATGTTGGTAGCGCCTCTGAAGAAGCGCCGCACCCGAGGATGGTGCGAGATGGAGGGGTAGCCGGGCGAAGGCAGAATAATAGCTAACGCTGCCAGCTGTCGTCGAAGTGTGTTGACAGTTAAGCCCTTGTCCAGACCTTCGTGGAGGAAGGTGAGGGCCTGCTGGGCCGTAGCAGATCTCGGATTAATGCGTTGTAGGTGGCACCAGGAACAGAAGGCCGCCCATGTTGACTGGTACACTCTGGCGGTGGAAGGCCTGTGGGACGCTAGAATGACGTCGGTCACCTTCTTGGGATAGTTGTCATTCAGCAGACACTGCCGCTTAATCACCACGTGGCTAGATGAATCCACGATGGGTCCGGATGAAGTATGTAGCAACCACCCGTTCAGTGGGATCTTCCACGGGGGAGATATTGAGAGGGCCATCAGATCCCCGAACCACACTCTCCGGGGCACTAGGATGATCTCTGCCTGTTCCTGGAGTATCTTGCGTATGACTCTGGATAGGAGGGGAATCGGTGGAAAGGCATAAAGCAGACCCTCCAGCCAGAGACACCGGAGGGCATCCATGCCCTCCGCTCCGGGAGATTCGAATCTGGTGAAATAGCGAGGAAGTTGGTGGTTGAGATGGCTGGCGAAGAGGTCTACTCGAAGAAGACCGAAGTGGATTGAGAGGGTCCTGAAGATGGAGGGGTGCAGTTGCCACTTCCCGTCGTCCAGTGTCCATCTGCTCAACCAGTCCACCTGAGTGTTGTCTTTTCCTGCGATGTACTCCGCCTGGAGGGAGAGGAGGTGGCATTCTGCCCCGATACCCAGGAGTCTTGCCTCTTTCATTAGAGCCCTGGATCTGGTGCCCCTAGCCTGTTTATGTGGGCTTTGGCTGTGACGTTGTCCGTCATCAGCATGACATGGCGGCCCTCGAGGTGGTCCTTGGAGTAGAGGAGGGCTAACCTCGCTGCGTGTAGCTTGAGCCAGTTTATGCCCATCTTGCGCTCGCGGGAGGACCAGTGACCCTGCGCCATGAGAGTCCTGACGTGGGCCCCCCAGCCGAGGAGGCTCGCGTCTGTGGTGACCATGATGTGAGACGGCTCCATGAAGAAGCTGCCCTTTAGGAGGGCATTGGATAGCCACTATCGTAGGGAAGTCCGCACTGACAGGGGGAGGGAAAGACGTCTGCAGGAGTTGCTTGTTCCCGCCTGTTGGCTTGGAAGCAGGATCCACTGCAGGGGCCGGGAGTGTAAGGAGGTCCAAGGCATGATGCCGAGGCAAGAGATCATCTGGCCTAGAAGCCTGGAGAGACGAATCGTTGGAACTGTTCTGTGTGTTAGAACGGATTTTACTGAGGTCCGCAGTTTGGTAACTCTGTCTGGGGACAGGAAGACCTTGCAATTTAAGGTGTCGATGCGTGCCCCCAGGTGC
>JANHFM010010925.1:46014-56412 GCA_032468115.1 Grayia smithii | reverse complement strand
TGGGGACAAGGGTTTTATTCCCTTCTATTCTTGGTGCCTAAGTCTTCGGGGGGGTGGAGACCGATTCTCGACCTAAAACGGTTAAACCGTTATATCGTCTATCGACGATTCAAAATGCATTCATTGTCTTCCATTCTTGCTGGCGTTAGGAGGGGCGATCTCCTCTCTTCTATAGATCTTTCGGAGGCGTATTTACACGTGCCTATTGCCTTACAGCATAGGCGTTTCTTGCGGTTTTGTTACCAGGGTATCCATTACCAGTATGTAGCCTTACCCTTTGGGCTATCTTCCGCGCCCAGGGTTTTTACTAAAGTCATGGCGGCTCTGGTGGCCCATCTGCGGTTACTCCCAGTTAGACTCTTTTGTTATTTAGATGATATTTTGATCTTGTCTCCCTCGCACCATCGGGCGCTGGAGGACATTCGTGCCACATGTAGTTGTTTATCCTCTCACGGGTTTGAGATTAATTGGGAGAAGAGCCATTTAGAACCGGCTACCAAACTTGTCCACTTGGGGGCGCTCATTGATTCGGTGGCTGGTCGGGTCTATTTGTCCCCAGATAGGCAACGAGACCTTAGGGCCCGGGTGGCGGAAGTTTTGAAGGGGCGGTCATGCGCCCTGCGCGTTTTGGAGTCCTTGCTGGGGAAAATGGTCTCAGCGATTCGCATTATGCCTTGGGCCCGCTTACACCTCAGGGAACTGCAGTGGTTTTTGTTGCCATTACAGGGATCCAGGCTGCTGTCATCAACCAGGAAGGTCCGGGTCCCTCCGGAGGTGCGGAGATCCCTCGCGTGGTGGCAGTCCCCGGCGATCCAACAGGGGTGCCTCTTCTTCGAACCGGAGCACATTGTCTTGACCACCGATGCCAGCCTATCAGGCTGGGGAGCCCATCTCCTGGATCAAGCGGCACAGGGTACGTGGTCTCTTCCCGAGACAGCTCATCCAATCAACTGGCTGGAACTTCGAGCAGTCTTCTTGGCCCTTCGTTCGTTCCACCGCCTGGTAGTCGGTCAACATGTCCTGGTGTTGACCGACAACGCGACTGTGAAGGCCCATATCAACAGACAAGGGGGCACCAGGTCCAGGAACCTCATGGCAGAGGCGCAACGGCTCTGTTTTTGGGCGGAGCGGCGGCTGTTGTCCCTCACAGCCGAGTACATCTCCGGGACTCACAATGTCACCGCGGATTGGCTGAGTCACCGTGCAGTCGACCAAGCCGCGTGGCGCCTCAATCCAACGATATTTTGGATGTTGGACGCTCGTTGGGGCAGCATGCAGGTGGACCTGTGCACCACACTGGACAATGCTCAACTACCTCAGTTTTTCTTCCGGTACGCGACTCGGGGCGGCGGGGACCAACGCGCTCCGCTGTCCCTGGCCGCGAGGACTTCTTTATGC
This sequence comes from Grayia smithii, assembly GCA_032468115.1. Lineage (NCBI taxonomy): Eukaryota > Metazoa > Chordata > Lepidosauria > Squamata > Grayiidae > Grayia > Grayia smithii. Next base: position 55,014 of record JANHFM010010925.1, on the reverse strand, counting down.
GTTTCCTCCTCTTCCTCTAATCCCTCGGCTATTGCAGCGTCTTCTGCGGGAACAAGCGGAGATGGTTCTGGTGGCCCCATTCTGGCTGCGGCGGCCTTGGTTTGCCGATCTTCTCTCCTTATCAGTCGATCCTCCGTGGGAGCTACCTCAGTGGCGGGACTCCCTCAGTCAGCAGGGGATTCTCCATCCGGATCCTCATTGGTTACGCTTGACCTCCTGGCGGTCGAGCGGCGTGCCTTAGCTGCCAGGCACCACACCCCAGAAGTCATTGAGATGATGATCGCTTCCCGTCGTCCGGCCACGCAGCGGATTTATTCAGCCACCTGGCGCACCTTTTGTATTTGGTGTCATGCGAGGAAGTTGGCGCCGCTACGAGCTTCCGTACCCCAGGTGCTGCAGTTTCTCCATGAAGGCCTCAGACGACACCTGTCTCCCAACACCTTACGACGTCAAGTGGCGGCGCTGGCCTCCGATTTGTCCCAAGGGACCAGGGAACCATTGTCGCAGCACCCGGATATCCGATGTTTTCTCCGCGGGGCCACGAATTTATGCCCCCCGGTGCTCCATCGTTACCCCACCTGGGACCTCTCGGTGGTGTTGGAGTCTCTCATGGGGCCGCCGTACGAACCGATTTGGGAGGCCAGCCTTCGACTTCTTACCTATAAAGTGGTTTTTTTGTGGCCATTACGTCGGCTCGCCGTATTTCTGAGGTAGCAGCCTTATCGGTGCAGGAGGACTTATGCGTTTTTCATTCGGATAGAGTGGTGTTACTGTTGGACCCCGCCTTCATCCCCAAAGTTAATTCCACATTTCACCGAATGCAGGAGCTGATACTACCGGACTTTTATCCCAATCCTGTTTCTTCTCTTGACAAGAAGTGGCACACCCTAGATGTCCGCAGGGCCTTGCGCATCTACCTTCGTCGGACAAGGGTCTTCCGGCGCTCGGAATCCCTATTCGTTTCCTTCTTACCTGCATCGATGGGGTCCAGAGTTTCTTCTTCCACGATTGGGCATTGGATACGTCAGTCTATCGCCAAAGCTTACGACCTGAACTCGCTCTTGTGTCCGTCAGGAATCACGGCTCATTCCACCAGGAGTGCTGCGACCACGGCAGCTTGGGCTACTCAAGCGTCCTGGCTAGAGATTTGTCGTGCGGCTACGTGGACATCACCGTCACCATTTGTGCGGCATTATCGTTTGGACCAGTTTGCAGCGGCGGAGGCCTCCTTTGGCCGATGGGTTTTATCACGTGGCGTTATGAGAATTTCTGACCAGATGAGGCCCTCCCATGCTGGGGACAATTAGGCTTTGGTATGTCCCACTTCTGGCTGATGTTTCCAAATACTATGGAGAAGGGGCGTTGGTCCTTACCTGATACGCCCATTCTCATAGGTTGGAGACATCAGCCAGTCCCCTCCCCTTTTTCTATAGTCGTCTGGTCGGGCAATCTATTCTCTTACCTTTTAACCTTTTCGGGATTGTTTGTCCAACACAGCAAGAGTCTGTAAGCTGCCTTCGCAACCAAGCGGAAGTTAAGGGCGGAGGCGGGACTTGGACAATTTTATGACAGGCTCAGTCATTAGCTGAAGATAGAGCAACACCCGCTTCTGGCTGATGTCTCCAAATACTATGGAGAAACTGCTGTTCCCAGAGTATACATCAAGAAACTCTGGAATGCCACTAGCTAAAAACATTTCACATTGTTAACATTTTATTGCAAGATCTTCTTACTGTTTGATTTTGGTAATAAACAGTCAGTTTGGCTGGAATATTTTCCAATTCCTCCTCTATTACCTATTTCATATATCTGATATTCTATAAAGCTATATCTTTAAAGATAAGATAGTAAATTCTTATAAGTAAACAAATGACCAAAAAAATAATTTATATTTTTTCCTATTAGGTATCATAAGTCATGTAGAAATGATACAATATAATATTCTTACATAATATAATTACAGGTGTTCAAATTGCAATGAATATATTCCTTTTATGAACTATTTGATTGATAGAATAAATGAGTAAGCTAACCTCTGATCTTGAACTTACTGAAGGTCAAGCTCACTAATGTTCGATTAACGGTATTGTTTTAAAATAAACTTTTCCATGTGAACGTTTAAAGAACAAGATAATCAAAACTTAACACAGTTCTTTAATTTTTTTGTTCCACATTGAACATTTCAAGCAAAACCAACCAGGCAATCATATCTTTCACAAAACATATCTCAGTATCAATAATTAGGGGCCAGATAGGGAACTCAAAAATTTTAAGAGAATTTCTGTCATTACAAAACTGGAAGTAAAGCTCATACAAGCAGGACTCAAAATAGTTGAATTTTGCTTAATTTTAGTCATTTGAGCTAAGTTTACTTAATATATCAATGGCTCAGAAACATTTTTCACTTAATAATGTTTTCACTAATACATTATTTGAAGATGAATAGAAGCAATGCATTGATGTTGACATTGCTGCAAAAAGACTAGAACACTTTTATGACAGTAATGGGGAAGTTTTAAAAAGAATAATCTTCAAATATTGAGGAAATTCTTTTGCTTTTAAAGGCAGTTCTCGAAAAGAGGGGCCAGAGAGACCCATAAGTTATTTATTTTATTTTATTTTATTTATTATTTCCTGATAGAACAATTAATCAGCAGAATGACTTGCCTCCAGAAGTTGTGGGTGCTCCAACACTGGAAGTTTTTAAGAAGAGGTTGGACAGTCATTTGTCTGAAATGGTATAGGGCTTCCTGCCTAAGGGGTTGGACTAGAAGACTTCCAAAGTCCCTTCCAACTGGGTTATTCTGTTATATGCCACTCATTTCAGAGTTTGAGGTGACTGAGCAGCTAATAATAATGTTGGTTCTGTCTGCTGTGCTAACTCAGCATAATGTTGAATGAGTGAAGAACATTGGGAGTGTATAAACAATATAAAGTAATTGATTATACATTGGCAAATGATGAGCTCCTTAGGTCAGATGGCATTCAACATAGTACTGAGGATCTTTCAGTGTGTTAATGGTGTTTATAATGTAGCTACATTAAAGCCTTCAGGAAGTCTAGTTGCTGATGTTGCCATGAAGAAAAAGAATATCCGAAGCTGCAAAGACAGAATTACAAAGGAAATATGGAATGTAAGAAGCATGAATAAGCTCAGAACAGAGAAAATGAAATGAAACAATTGCACATTGCTATCTTAGGTAAAAGTGAATAGAATAAATTGGAATTGTACTCTGTAGGCATGTGGGAAAGACCCTGAGAGAAGGGGCAAAGAATTTCTGCCTAGGGAACACAGATAAGAGAGAGCTGGCTAGTGGATAGGGCAAGAGGCGCAGAAGGGACCCTCCTGAGTTTCTCAGGTGATGCTTCCTATTTGGTTTATTGGTAAGGCTGTCAGATATTTTAAGTCAAAAGATCACATTGTTTACTACTCAAATATGATGTCTCCCAGATATCTTCTTGGATGTCAGCTTGGGAGGATGAGTCAATTCCTGGCATATCAGGAACTGGGTTGATTGATAGTTCTGAATGGCTGTCCTGAAGGGATTTGGCTGAGGGTCCAGCTGGGGAAAGCTTGCAGTGGCAGACAGACAGCAACGAGGAGGAGGAACTGCCTTCTACACCTCATCCAGGGCAGAGAAAAGGCAGGAGCAGAGAAGGTCAGCCAGACTATTTGAGAGGAAAAAGCCCCACCCATCTTGATGGGCTGAACCGGAAGCTGGTATTTATCACAGCAGACAGATGGAGGCATTGTTGGAAACAAAGTGTTTGTTTTCTAGCTGTGTGTCTGGTTGTCATGATTCCTGCTTCACTCTGGATTTACTGTGTTTGGAATTGAATCGTGCCTTGGAGACTCTGGACTTTTCTTGCCTCGTGAGCTCTCTTGTGTGTGGATTTTAGTTTTGCAAAATAACAAAGTTATTTTGTTTGAGCAACTTTCAAGTGCTTTGTAGACTATTGGGCCCTTGCTCTGTTGCTAATCCTGGTCTGTTCATGGCTGGACTTAATTGGGACAGTTCTGAGTTTTTGGTGAAGGGAATTGTTGGGAAATAGTAACAAACCCACTAAATCACAGTTACGTGTATGTGTGAGTGAGTGGAGCAGCACATCAAGACACAAAAAGAAATCGGAATCGTTTTGCTTTCACTCTTAAGAAGGGTATAGTAAGAACAATACTTGACTACAATGCAATTAATGACCAAATGATCTAGTGGTTAAGGTACCAGGCTAGAAACTAGGAAATATGAGTTTTAGTCTGCCTAGGGATAAAAGCAACTTGGGTGATTTTGGGTCAATCACTCTTTCAGCCCAACTCATCTCACAGGATTGTTGATATGAGGAAAATAGGAGGAAAAAAGAGTATTTCACATGTTCACCATCTTGACTTATTAATAAAAATAATAAAAGGCAGGATTAATTTTTTAAAATAATATACCAATTAAACTTTGTAAATAACCATTTAATATGATTATCCAAGTTTATGCTCCAACCACTGATGCAGAAGAACAAGAAATTGATGAGTTTTATGATCAGATTCAGTTTGAAACTGACAGAACTGTAAGCAAGATACTACCTGTGTTTGGAGATTAGAATGCCAATCTTGGAAATAGTTAAGGAGGAAAATGTAGCTGACTGTATGGCCCAGGAAACCAAAATAAAGCAAGAGAACATTAATTTCTGCCAATCAAGTGATTTATTCATTGCCAACACAGACTTCAAATAACCAAAATGAGATTTAAATCTCAAATCAAACTGATTATATTATTGGTACAAGGAGGTGGAAGAGCTTCTTTATAAAAATAAAGATATGGTCAAGGTCTGACTATGGAATACTTTACTAATTGCTCATGAACATCTTCCAGATTAATTTAAATTGGAAGAAAAAAAATCCAACTTTCCATCTCAAAGGTGCCTTTTCAAGAGGCAACTGGACTTTGTTTTTCTTTGAAGATGTTTCACTTCTCAACCAAGAAGGTTCTCCAGTTCGGACTGAATGGTGGGGAATGGATGCATTTATATTCCTTGCAGACAGCTGGTCATTTGCATTGTTTTAGAAAATTGTTGAGGCCATTTGGAGGTTTATCTGTGTCCTCCGGGTCATCTTAGTGCAAATGGGTGTGGAGCCTTCTTGGAACTGCTGAAAGGACAATGTAATTCTTCCATTCCCCACCATCCAGTCAGAGCTGAAAAAGTTTCTTGGATGACAAATGAAACTTCTTCAAAGAAAAATAAGAAAATCCAGTTGCCTCTTTAAAAAACACCTTTGGGACAACCATGACCTGGATCACTAAGAATCTCCATAAACAATTATAAGATCTTGATCATAAACCTAATATTTTCAAAGAGAATATCCAGAACATTTTGAAATCGTGAACTTATGGATAGGGAACCAGAACAACTTTGGAATGAACTAAAATAAGCCATTAAAGATTTATGTAAAAAAGAGTGCATAAGATTAAAGAAAAGAAAAAAGGAAATCTCAGAATGCATAGTGGAAATTGCCAAGAAAAGAAGAGAAGCTAATACCAAGAAAGATAGAATTTGACAAAGAATTTCAGGAAGCTGTTAGAAGAGACATAAAGCAGTACTATGACATCTGTAAAGACATTGAAAATGGAAACATAGAAAAGCAAGTAAAGTCTTCCAAAACATCACTGCGTTAAGAAATAGATACCAACTTTGAATTGGAATGCTAAAGGATTCCAGTGGAAGGTAGTAATTTATTCAATTGATAGTAAATGATTCAAAGAAGATCAAACAAATATGAAAGGAGTATACTGCAATTCTATAAAGTACAATTCCAACATACCTTGGAAGACATTCCCAATTTTTAAAAACCTCTAGTACCAGAAGTTCACTAGTGAGATCAGTATATTCTGGTCATTGCCAAATCAGAAGGTTACAGAAATAGAAAGAATATATTCAAAAATATGAAAAGCAGCAGAAGAAGAATCAGAAAGGATTCTAATCAAAGTATGCCAACAAATATAGTATGTTGTGAGAATACACAGTGGCCAACAGATTGGAAAAGGTCAACCTATATTTTAATAGCAAAGAAAGAAAATGTAATAGACTGTGCAAACTATCATAAAGTATCCTTAATTTCACATGCTAGCAAAATAAACCTTAGGATCATCCAATACAAATTAGAATCCTGTATGAAAAGGGAGGTGGCGATATGCAACCTGATTTCAGAAAAGGCTGGAATATAAGACATTACTGTTAATGTGCTATAGATAATTAAGACAACCAAAGAATAGAAAAACATTATATATTTTATTGATTACAGAAAGACCTTTGATTATTTTGATCATGTCAAGCTATAGAATGTTGTTTAAAAATGGGAATCCTAGAATATGTCTTTTTCCTCATGCAAAACCTATACACAGGTCAGGAAATCACAGTTTTGATGGAATTTAGTCAAAAGACTGGCCCCAGATTGGCAAAGGAGTGAGAAAAGGTTGCATAATCTTCCCTTATTTTTTCAACATATATGTAGTATGTATGTATGTATGTATGTATGTATGTATGTATGTATGTATATTGAGGGAAGTTGGATTGGAAGATGAATTCAACACTGGGGAAAAAACATTAATAGCCTATGTAATCCTGATGACACTACTTTTGTAAACTAGAAATAAACTGCAAGCTTAATATAATTAGTCTTCAATTTATGACCACAATTGGGACCGGAATCTTAGTTGTTGAGAGAAACTGACATTAAATGAAATGCCCATGTGACTGCTTCATTCAAGAACTGCAATCCTGCATTTCTGCTTGCAGTCATTAATCAATCTCCTAAGCAGATGGAGCGAAAAAGGCTGCCTGCTAAGTTCAGTTCTCCTCTGTGTGAAGAAGGGAAGTTCTCTGAATGATTGCAAGAACAGAGTTCAGATCTTCAGAGTCTGAACTCCATTCCTACAGCCCTTTGGAGGAGTTCCTCTCTCCTCTGTGTGAGGAGGGATGCTACCTGTACAGTCTAGGTTGGAAAGAAAGTTAAACTCAGAACAATGTTTAGTGCCAGCATTAAGTGTTTAAATAGAAAAACAACAAGCAAAATTATTTCCCCGTTGCTTTGTTCAAGTCATCTTACCAGATTTGTGCTTCTTGTGTTTGGCTTTCTTTTTTATCATGAGTAATTTATTCTGGATCTCAGGTTTATAAGATTTTAATGAGTGGAGATGAATCTCGCGTTTTCTCTGAAGGCTTTCATTCAAAATATCTTTCAATTTCTTTTTCTTCTTCTTCTTCTTCTTTGCTCTTATTTTACTAAACATTAGTGTTTTCTGTTCTACTGAATTCTTTGAAGTCACTTCTTTAACAACTTTGTGACAATTAAAGTCTGCATTGTCAGTCTGATTACCATTCACATGCATCTGGCACGTTTTAAGTGCATTTTCTTTTAATGGGATTCCCTCAAGTTTGACAACTGAAGATTCACCGTATTTTTCTTTGTTTTCTAGAATCCTGATTTCTCCTGGGCTAAGAGGTTCCCCCAAACCATCTTCTGAAACAATACCTTTATCTTGATTTTCTTTACAGCAATCTTTTGTAAAGTCACAATCCTTATGTGTTTTCTCTTCGCAATTGTATTTGATTTCATGTTCTGGTATAACATTCAAGAGATTCAAGTGAACCTTTGCCAAGCAAAGATTTTTTCCAGGTTCTTGTTTTGCATGGGGCAACAGCTCTTTAGCATCAAATCTAATTTCCCCATTGCTTTTGGTGCCATACTCACATTTCACCTTCTCCAGTTTAATGCGGGGTACTCTTTTTACTTTAATTGGAGGAATGGGAAATTCAGGGGCATGAAATGGCTTTTGCTTATAAATCCGTACGTCTGCACCACAGAATTGTGGGAAGTGAACATAGGCATGTTCTAAGTAATCATAACCCAGAATCACTTCCCTGCACTCATGAATAGGTTGACCAAGTACTGCATCCTGTACATCCTTTTGAGTCTCATATACGAAGTCGCAGAGGCCTTTAAGCAACCATACCTTCTGACAAAATGGAAGTTCATGAAATGGTTTTTCCTCCAAAGGATTGACTTCTCCAAGAACTTTGAAAAACTGAGGACAGAGGCCAAGTTTTTCTGCACAACTGTCTGGATTATCGGTTTGCCCAACCACTGTATACCACTGTTGTACTTTCTGTCTAAGTGCTGCTTCCCAAGTCCTGTAAGGTAAACTTGGTCTTCGATGCAAAGTTGATCTTCGATGGGGAGGACTTAACAAAGAAGTCATTATTTTAGACAAAAATGGACTACACTGAGGCATCAAAAGACAGCGTTCCAATTCATAAAATACTATTTCAGGCAAATGTAAAATATGTTGTGCTAAACAAAGAAAATGGCCAATAGCTGGAATTTCCCACATGTTTTCCATTTGAGTAGGTGCTGCTTGAGACAGAAGTGACTTCTCCCATTCTTCTACTTCTTTTTGACTAGCTTCTTCTGCCTCTTTTCTTTCTTGTTCTCGAAGTCTAAAAAAAATCAGATTTAATATTAAAAAACAGAAGACAAATGGAAAATACTTTGTACATAAAAGCAAAAGAAACTTTATAGCAGCATAACCAAGATTTTGACTGAGTCTTGGATAATTCAATACTTCTGTAATACAAAATCCACCAAAACAGCAACCTGATTTAGTATGGATATTTTATTAACTTATTGCCATTGGATATTGAGTTATCCTTCAACTAGAATAAGTTTTGTAATGTAGTACCTAGAGGTGCTGATGCAGCATATGATACTATACTTCATTTGAAGCCCAAGATGCATTAATCCTCATATCCTATTTTACTATTAAGGCTTATAACATCAAAAAAAAACCCTCAAAACAAATAGTCTGTTATAGTGCCTCTGTTTAGTGAACAGCTGATGTACTAAATACTAGCAAAATCTTGTTATTTATAATATTATATATTATAAATATATACATATATTTACATAAATATATGCATTTACGTTATACATAAATATATATATACCGTATATTC
>JANHFM010010925.1:22096-37844 GCA_032468115.1 Grayia smithii | reverse complement strand
GATGCTATAATTTGCCTCCTTGCCCTTACTCACTGGCATCACAAAATTTGTATGCCATAACATAACCAATATGGATAGCATAAATTAAGACTATGGATTGCTATGTATTCCTTTTTAATTAACATTACATGATTTTTAGCATTCTTGAAATATTCACATTAAATTTATCTGAAAGCTAATTGATCCTAAATTTAATGCAACTTTTCTGTCCAAAGAATAAGCGATAGAAAAATATATATTTTGTGTAAATGTATATAAAATATTTGAATATCCAATTTCCTCACCTTCACAACCATGTCAATATTCCCACTTTGTCAAGCATTTTAGTTGAAACAAATCCTGGAGATCCTCGACAGGTCCAATAAATATATGTGGCACTTTTGTACAGGTATACATATGTATGATTATCTTCCAGAAGAAAAGTAGACAGACTTATCTCTTTCTGTCAGTCACACAGAAACCAGCCTCACACATATACACGTTTCCCTTTTTTTTTTCTCAGAAGAAACAATTACAAAGAAAAGAAATGTTCCTGAAGTATAAGTAGTCCTCAATTTACAACCACAACTGAGCCTGAAATTACAGCCATATCTCTTTGCGATCATTAAAGAGGCAGCCCCTTGTGATCCCCTTGCTTAACAATTATGATCCTGGTTCTCCCCATTTTGCTCATTAAATAACCGTGCAGGTCATTAAGCAGAGCAGAGGTGCCCCTGTAGTGGAAGGCCCTGGGAGGTATGGTATAGGCCGAGGCCCAGACTGCAGCACCTTCTCTGCTTGCAAGAGGCCTGTGCCAGGGCTCCCAGGGCCTTTCCCAGCCAAGGCATCCCTTGGACAACTTCCCATTCCACTGGGTCTCACATTCTTGGCCCCAGCCTGTCAGGCCTTGTTCCACTTATCTCTTCTGAAGACTGTCTTCCCAAAAGAGCACCCTAGCCTATGCTATGTGAGACCTTCCTGCAAAGGCCATCTCGCATCATTCTGAAGGCAACTGCCATTCATTCAGAATGGGATGATTTTCCATCATGTCCTTCTGAGAGACTGCAAGAATGACAGATGCTTCCAAAATGGCATGAGGCAACCTATGCAAAAAGGCTATGCATTGCATTGGCTAGGCGCTTTTTTGGAAAGTCTATCCTTGGAAATTGCCTTTCCGAAAGAGAATCAACTGGTGTGCCACATGGCCTCCCTATTAGAGAAGCACCTCATGCCATCCTGGAAGCAGGTGCCATTTGGAGGTGGCTGTAATTCTCAGACTGCAATTCTAGGTAGGTTGCATGGTTTTTAGCTGATTTGCTTTCAAGAAATATGATCTTCAGAAGAGGTAAGTGGAGTGCAGTGGGTGTGGGACCCAGCGAGGCAGGAAGTAGGCCCAAACGACTTAGCAGGAGAAAGATGGATAGGGGCACTATTTCAGACATAGGTCATAGGTCCCTTCATTCAGCACTGTAATAATTTTTAAAGGCTGCTGAGAAACGCTCATAAGTTAAGGGCTACCAGCACTATGAAAAAGAAGAAAACACAAGGGAGAAAACAAAAAAACCACACAAATGAACCAAAGGGAAACTGTAACATCATAATGAGGGAGAGAAGGAATGGGAGAGAAAAGTGCTAGCTAGATATTGCAAAAATGAATTAATTCAAAAAACAACATCAGGCACCATCTAATCTTCAAGGTTATCATCAAAGAAATTCATGCCATGCAGCATGTATGCAGCCATCTGTACCTCTAGTCTATTTATTTTTTTCCCTGACAGCTTTTTCTTATCTTTGTATGTAAGGACTAAGAATGGCCACTCTTTCCTTTGGGACAAGCTATTCTATCTGGAAAAAGGTAATTTCAAAGATACCCAGACACCAAGCATAGAGATCTTTATAGATAAAAACCCATTTTGAACTGCACACAGAAACAAACTGATAGCCACTGCATCTCACATAATAATGGTGTAATGGAGTCTGGTCATTTATTAGGCAGCTCCATTGTGCCTCACCTGAAGTTTCCATGTGGTCTTCAATCAATGTACAGTGGGTTAGTATAGTCCAATTAAGATATGAAAAGGATGTGAGAGACTGACTGGCTGGGGAATTATAGGAATTGATGTCCACACCTCTTCAATCTGCCAAGGCTGAGAAACACTGATGCATAGGCTTCTATTAGATTATTATTATCGGTAGTAAATTTTACTTTTGGGAAGAAATGATGGCCAAATAACCAGCAACTCAAAAACACATTCCATAACTGATTATAGTTGATGGCTCAGTAGTTAAAGATGTTGAGCTTGTCATCTGGAAAGCTAAGTTTGAGACCAGAGCTCTATGTGATGGGGTGAGCCCCTATTACTTGCTCTAGCTCCTGCCCATCTAGCAGTCCAAAAGCATGCAAATGCAAGTAGATAAATAGCTACTACTTCTATGGAAAGGTATCAACATTCCATGCGCCTCAGCATATAGTCATGCTGGCCACATGACCATGAAAATATCTTCAGACAACTCTGGCTCTCTTGGCTAAGAAATGGAAATGAGCACAGTCTCCTAACATCCGACCCAACTGGACAGGGGAAAACTTAATAAGTGTTGTATTGCCTTAAATGTTGCTAACTAATCTGCTTCTTTACAATAATATTCTCATAGCTTTACAGTAAAACTGATGAGTTTGTCATATCAAGTGATATATTTAATCTCTGATGCCACAGAGTGAGATAACAAATTATAATGTTATCTGATGGTTGTAACTAGGTTCTTAATAATCTGAAACCAACAACCTGTTCTAACTGGGTAAGGTTTTATCTAAAAAGGGTAAATGTTGAAAAAAAAATATTATTCCTGGTCTGTTCAGGCTTTTTTACACAGTATCTGCTTAAATTCTTCCTCCCCGGCTGCCACTTCTGTTCAATTGTGTCCAATTCTTGGGAGGCTGCCTGGACAAGTCCCTATAGTTATCTTGGCAAGATTTTTTAGAAGTGGTTTACCATTTCTAGGACTGAGAGAAAGTCACTACCCACTTTTTGGCTTTGTGTCTAAGGGAAAACTAGAACTCAGATTCTCCCAGTTTTTAGCCTGCCGAACCATTATATTAAACTGGTGTAAAAAGATATTCTTGGGGTTTCTATTAAGCTTTATAAAAATATAGGAATCTTTTCACAAAAGTCATTCATATCTAGTAGCCATCAATAGCTTTGTCTCTTTTTTCTTTTAAAACATTTTAAATTAACTGCAGCAAATTCCATTGTTTAATAATGCACATGAAGAAATACTTCCTTGTAGCTGTCTTGAATCTTCCATTTGCTGCATTCCTAGAGAAAATTGAAATGTAAATATAGTAATAAGAAATTTGATTATCTTGGTATTTGGAATTCTGAGAGAAAGCTACTTTTTCAACAGAATGTAAGGATTTAATAAGATTTTTTTTTTTTGAAAAGGGAGATATATGACAAAGTAGAGTCCTAAAAATAGGCTGGCTATCATAATTTTTGTAAAGTGAGAATTCCTAACTATCATATGAAAGCCACTCAAGATGTTTTGTACAAAGTTTCTGGAATCCAAGAATTAGCTATGAACAATTGTACTTGCTGAAACATACAAGTGACAAAGAAGAACATAAGAACAATTTAGAAATAGTCTCATTGTGTAAAATTAAAAGCTTATCTAGTCCATTCTTCTAGTCCCACCAAAGTTTATCAACAAAACATGAATACAACAGCCTCCTGCTCATGTTCCCTAACTATTGGTAATAAGAAACATCTATCTTCTGGTGGTGTTTCTGGTGTTAGAAATAGTATATGCATATTACAGATTAAAGTTCACTGGAAAGTTCAGTCTCTTACTTTAAATATTGGTAAACAAACCAAATCCAGCATGATCTCCCACTTTCTGAAATAAATGGGATAAGACAGGGAAACAAAAATTGCTTAATTTCTCATTCCATCATTGGAAATCCTCCATTAATCAAAACTTTCTTGAATAGCAGGAGCTCCTTCATTTAAAGTATGCAAGATTAGAGCATAGTCAAGTCCTATCTTCACAGATAAAATTTACATAGTTATTTCTTCATTGTTTTATTAATTTAAACATTTGTATTCCAGCTTTCGGTTCTAATAGAACAATCTTTGATGGTAATAATTTCCCTGGTCTAAAACAAAGAGACAAATCTGTTTCATCCTTCTTTTCCCACTTACTAATCTATGATATTAAACTAAATCCTCTTATTAATTGCTTCATCAGTAATTACAGAGATGTATCAGAGTGTTCAGCTATGGAGATAGTCCATTCATCCTTGCAATTTCAAAGTTGGAAGAATAGCTATTGTCCCACTTGCCAGATTTAAAATGTAAAGATCTGCTTATAAAAAAAAATAGGGAATACATATGTAGATATATCTTATGTTTGTGAACTTTAATCTACCCAAACTACTGAAGCTCATCTTTTAGAATTTAGGACATTTTTTAAACAGTATCATTTGTCAGATATATTCACTAAAAATATTTGTTTTCATATTGTAACACAAAATCCAGTATCTGGTTTCTGGTCAGGGGAAATAATAACGTGTTGCATTATAAAAGCAAAAGAAAACATTATATTTGCTAGAAAGTTATGACCAAATTAATTATATATTAGCAGTGACTGGAATTTCAAGCACTGCTGGGAAAAAAAGGGTATTAATGAGCTAGTGTAGCATGCTAAACACTGGCTTTATATATTTTTGTATCTGCATCTAACCTGCTCATCCAATCATTAAACACCATCTTTTCAACGCATAGTTATTTGCAGCAGATGAAAAGTAGGCATCTATAGAAGTTATGTTCATGTTCTTCAACATGAGTTTTTACTGATCAAGAATATCCCTCTTTCATCTTTAAACTATCTTGCTTCATTCAGGCCATTACCAGCATCCCTCAGAAACTCAGAACCTGAACTATTTCAGATTCAGAGTTAAGACAGAGTAAAAATATACCATCTAGCCCATGTTTGTCCTTTGAAAAGAAAGAGGTTGATCTGATAAACCAATTTTTCATACTTAGGTCTATTTCTGTGACAATCAGAACAATTAGAAATATAGATTTCTTCTGATGCTGTGAAGTCTTCTTTATTTAAATAGGTAACTGCATATGAAAAAGCATTTAGCTCTAAGAATATTTATACAGCACAAAATATACTATAAAACAATATGTGAGCTGGTGAAAAAATAATCAAAGATGGTGATGAACAAATACAAAGAAAATTCTAGACTTTCTTTACACTTCATTTCTTTTGATCTCCACCTAGAGTCTTTATCAAGGTTTCCAAATGAAATGAAATACTGTATAGCTCATTAGCAATATATAGTGTCTACTTCATATACAGAAAGACTTGGATTAGAATCAGACTTTGGCAGTTAAAACTCTACGTAACAGCATAGGAAAATAAGACTAAATGGGTCAATTGTATAAGGGAGATTCCTTTTCTAGTCCACAGGAAGCTTTTTCCTGGTATATCTTATGATGTTATAAAAGATGTGATATTATATAGTAAATTTTCTGACCAAAGCATCTTATATGATAACCTATTTCTCTAACTATGATATTAAAAAGATAGAATGCACAAAAAGAAAATACACAGGCATTTTGTGACGATGCTCAATATAAATTATAATCATACTTTTTATGGATGTTTAGCCACTCAGCAAAAAAATCTTGCAGAAATTCAGAACAATGCATTTGTATAAGGCCAAATTCTGGTGGCATAGTTTGCATTTCACACTAAATTCAAAACAAGTCACTTTATGACTCGGTATTATATAAAACCAGGCTATAATTTCATCACTTTACTCCACTTCTAAACTTTGTCATAAATGATCATCAGCTGTGCAGTACAACAAACTCTATATTCATGATCAAGATCTTATTAGTTCAGTGGGGCTTATTACTTACCGGTACTTAACAGAACTGTAACATCAAGAAAAAAAATAGATGGTATGTATCTAGTTAAAAAAAAATATCTACAGTTAGCTTGTACAGGACTCACACCCTCACAGTCTATATTTCACAAAAATAGAACTCCTCCACTCTGTGTGAACTTTCTTCCTAAGTATTCCGATAAAGCAGATATATTACACCTACCGCGAAAGCAGAGCCAGTTTCTGTTCAAGCATCATCTCCAACTTCTGGGCTTGTTTGGAGAGCCAGTGATCTACCCCATGAAGCCGATAGCAGGTCTCCAACATCAGTCGGAAGTCGGCCACAAAATCAGTAATTCCTCTGTACTGGCCAGAAGCAAATTTTTCTTCCATTTTCAACAACCACATCCCGGATAATTGCTGAGATTTGGGGCAAGGCAGAAGACAGCCACTACTTTCTTCCGCGGAAAAGTCGGCAGCGCCCGTTTGGCTGCGTTCACTTTTTTGGTTTTCCCAAGATCTTAAGAAAGGAGCCGTCAGAGGCCGGTGCTTTTCTAAGAGAAACTCGCTCAGGATCCGATAACCCTGTTGCAATTCCGGGCTCAGGCTTTGCTCCCAATCGGGGTGGCCGCCAGCGCTCCCTCCCTCTAGCTTGTCTCCCGTCGGGAGGCAGCCGGTGAGAGCCGGGTCCGTTAATGCCTCCGTTCCGCGCTCCCCAGCTCCGGCCGTCGTGGCAGCCACCACCGCTACCTCCTCCTCCTCCTCCTCCTCCGACGGCGGCATCTCCATGCCGCCGCCGCCGCCGTCGTCGTCTTCTTCTTCCTCGCTGCCGTCGCCCTCCTCCTCCCCTTCGGGCTGCGCCGGATTCATGCCCCGCCGCAGCTGCGTATGTCGGCGCCCGTGGAAAGCGGCCCCGGCATCCAAGAACTTAAGAAGAAGTCGGCGCCGCTTCAGCCGGCCTAGACAGCTCCCGCCTGCCTCTTCTGGTTAGGCCGGCCTTGGTCAAAAAAAAACAGAAGGTGCAGCTTCGGCGGCCCCGCCGCCGCTTTCCGCGGTTTGCCTTGCCCCCGAGATGTGGCGGCAGAGGCCTCTCGTCGTGGAGAAGAGCCGTAACCTGTGGCGGCAGGTGAGAGCCCCTCTAAACTCGCCCGGGTCGGAGGAAACGGCTTCTGAAAG
Source organism: Grayia smithii (assembly GCA_032468115.1). NCBI lineage: Eukaryota > Metazoa > Chordata > Lepidosauria > Squamata > Grayiidae > Grayia > Grayia smithii. The sequence goes on along the minus strand of JANHFM010010925.1, from coordinate 30,796 downwards.
CCCGCCGAGAGTTCCCTCAGAAAAGGGCTGCTCGGGACCCCTCAGCCCTTGCGCTGCAGGACCGAAAGGGGTGTGAGGCACAGGCGACACGGAATACCTGCCTGAGTGGAAGGAGCGGCTGCCGGGAGGGGGGCCGGACTCATTGCCTTGCTCCCCCCTCCGGACCGAGAGGCGTCCCGACCGGTAGGGAGGCCTTCTTCGCTCTGCACCCGGGCCCGAACGACGCTTCTCTCCAGCCCCGCTGCCTCGGCTGAGGGACGCGCGGACGAAGCCGGCGTGCTGTCAGTTAATGGGGGGCGCTGCCAGACCTGAGCAGTCCCCTCCCCCCAGCCAAGAGACAGAGAGAAGTAGTGGGAGAACCCAACCTCCACCGTCTGCGCAAGCGTAGTAGCGGCAGACTCGCCAGTTGCGTTGACTGCGCGTTTTGTATTGGACACCTGCTGGAGAGTGACATCATCAGGGAGTGACGAGAGAGAGAGAGAAAGAGAAAAGTGGGGAGGGCCGGCCGCTCGGTTAGAGACGTTGGTTGCTGGCAACCGAGAAGGATGGAAACCTGACCGTAGGGTCCAGAGTGAAAAGTTGCCGCAGATGTGATTTCGAGTAAAATCGTTAATGCTCGTGTTAAGACTCACTGGAAATGTTAGAGAAGTTCGGAGTTGCGCTGTTCTACCTGCATTTCGTGAATCTTCTACGCCACTAACTGCAGCCTGGATGGTCCACCTTTTGTGATTCAGGCGCGGCTTTGAAAACAGACACGGAATGGAAGACCCTGGTTATAGGACTCTTATCGATTTGAAGCATTAAGTAGCTTTTTGTTGATTGGTAAACGCGGAGATTAAATCTTTTGAAAGGGAGAAAGAAAAATGGGGCTTTGAGTGTCATTTTTTTAAAATTAGCTTGTCATCAGGGTTGTTTCGGGGCTGACTGCCGCCGTTATATCAACAGGAACTGTTCATTTGCTCTCTACTCCAGGGAGCTCTGGGGGCCATGTAAATACTACATGGCTAATGTTTCTTTGCTCATAATTTAAGAATGAAGTTGAATGCATTTGGAATGAAAGACTGACTAGTTGCTGCAATCAAAGGCTTTTTATTTAAAATGTATGTGTGTGTTTAATATGAATTCATATTTTGTGTGTACAGTACTACTGGTATATTTCTTATTCACTGTCTTGAGCACGAAATTTGTTAGAATAGTAGGATGTAAGCCTAACAAATAAATACTTTACTATTTTAATTTACATTGTAACCTACTATGGGGTCATTGTTGTGAAAAGTGGTGTATAAATATCTTAAATTGGAAGTAAATAATGTTCTGATGTTCTAGAATAACGTTTGAAATGTTGAGAAACAGAGAAGGCAAATTATCTGCCATTCATTCTGAACCTATAGTCCAGGAATTTACCAAGAAGGAATGGACACTGTAACAGGTAGTCCTCGCTAACTGACCACTAGTTCAATGACCATTCAGAGTGAAATGGTGCTGAATAAGTTGTACTTATGACTGATCCTTGAAGTTCCAGTTGTCCCAGGACCCCCACAGTCATATGATTGTGATTCACGCACTTCACAACCAGCTTCCATTTCTGTGAGTTAAAGCATCTCCCAATCACATAATCACCATTTGAGACCTTCCCTGCCAGCTTCCCACAAGCAATGGGGAAGCCAGCAGGGAAGTTCAGAAGTTGCTCTGGTAAGTCTTTTCTGCCGGCCTCCACATCAAGCCATGCCTTCCTTTCCTTGGCTTCCCTGTGCTTTCCCTCACCCTCCTTCCCTTGATCTTCTCACACTGTGCTGCATCCTCTTTCCCCTGGCCTCCTTGTGCTCACATACACTTGCCCCCGCCTTCCTTGACTGCCACACCACAACACCCCTATCCCCAACTCATGTGGCCTACATTAGTTCTCCCTGGGCTTCCCCCATCTCCCTGTGTTTTTGCCTTGGATTCCTGCCACTTCCCACTTAATGACTTGCACATCTTGGGATCACCATGGTAATTGTGAATGCCTGGATTGCTATCACTAAGTGATGGAGTCATGTAATGTTGCATTTTATGACCATATATCTTAGTGATAGCAATCCCAGCCCCAATTGCTGTCTTAACCCAAGGACTATCTGTATTTTTTGCAAATTGAGTTGTAAATATCTACACACAGAGTAATGGATACTGTTATTAGATTGTTACTAGAGATGTATAGACACAAACATATAGGGCAAGGCTGTCAAAATCGTGGCCTGCAGGCTGGATGTGTCATGCGCTGGCCACACACATGCCTGGTTTAGCGAAGCGGGGAAAGTCATGATATATCACGTGACGCCACCATGATGACACTAGTTTGACACCCCTGATATAGGGGAATATACATAGCTTAGAGTAAAATTATGGAATGACTATATGCACACACATGTGCACATATGTACATACCAATAGAATCCCTGTTAGTCAAACAACTTTTGACATCTATTAGACTTGTATGAGTAATCCAGTCACTTCTGAACTGTAGTCTTGAGTGGCAAAACTCCACACAAAGTATCTTTTCCATCTGTTTTCACATGCATTTTGCATTCTGAATCCACTGAAAAGCATTATTTTGCAATTTTGTTTAGATTAGCTCTAACAGTCCATTAATTTATTTGTACCATTAGTTAAATCTTGCAATAGAAGTTAGAGTTACATTTAAACAAAATTTGAATGGAATGGAATTGGATTTTGTTTGAAATAAAATGGATATAGAATAGTAGAAAAATCTGAGTATTATATTTAAAAACATGAAGAGCCTAACCTGAAAATAAATCCTACTGTGGACTAGATAGGTTTCTAGTACATCAAGAATTCTCTCATAGACATGTGGATGGGTTCTTCTGGCTGATCAAAATTGATTTATGAGGTACAGAGGAGCATTATTTGTTGCTTCCTTTCATGATCAAGATGGATTGACATCATGTGGGATACTGTCGGATATATATAGTATGCTTTGATAGGATAAGTTCCAAACTTATCAAGGACTGTTTCTTGGACATATGGCTGCATGTTTTTGAATAACCCAAACCCAACTTGAGTTGTGTGCTGTGTTTTCTAAAGGCAATCTACCAGTACTACATCTGAAATACAAATACAATTATAAAAATGAAGAGATAGTCCAGGTTCACCATCCAACCAAAACCTCAGAATAATCCTTTCCAATTGTGGTGGTGTGAAATTCAAGGAAGATGAGCTTGAGCTTCCCCTAACTTATGGAGGAAGGTATTTTATAATGTGGGAATCATCACAGAGGTGTACTTCTGAAGCCCCACCCATTTAACCTCATGTGGGATGGGTATCTACAATCCTGCAGATACACTTTTTCTAAGCCATGTACAGCTTTTAAAGTTAACATCTTGAATTTGGCCTGGGGTCCTATTTCTAATAGATACAGCAACTTCCTGCTTCCTCCTGTTAGTAGAATAGCAGTTGCATTCTGAAATAATTACAATTTATGTGTTAAGGGCAGCCCCATGTAAAGTGCATTGCAGAAGTACAGCTGCAAAACCAGTGACTCTTACTATTGCAAGAGCTTCCATTTGCAGACCCCTTCTAAGAAAATTGAGGGTAAAATGCATAGTCCGGTTCATAGTGAAATTTGGAACTAGGGTTAGGGTTAGCATTAGGATTACGCTCCTTTGAAATCAGGGCAGAAAACCAATTCCAGGATTAGATTCAAAGGCCATCTCTAAAGACAGGGAGTCTGACCTCTTTCCGCACTATCCACAGTACAGACCACAGTAACATGCATGGGAAAATCCTATTCTCAGTGAAAATTGGAGTTAGGGTTAAGAATCTTTTCAAAGTTCAAAGTTTATTATTGAAATTGGGTTAGAGTTAGGGTAGGGTTAGGGAAAAGCAACTCCGAAATCAATTCGCAGACACTTTTAAGGTAAATGAGAGTGACCGCTTTCCATTCAGCTTAGTTTTGGACCACAATAAAATGCCTGAGAAAATCCTATTATGATTTAAAATTGAAGCTAGGGTTGAAGTATGGATTAGTCTTCCCTAAACAAGTGAAGGGTTAGATCCACAGAGCCTTTGTAAGAAGTGGGAGGGTGACAGTTTTCTGTTCAGAATATATTTGCAAAATATACTGGAAAATCCTATTCCAGATAAAATTAGAGTTAGGAGTTAGAGATAGAAATACATTTTGGGTTAGGATTAGGGATGGAAATCGAGTTAGGGTTAAGGTTAGGGTTAGAGTTGTGGATGGAAATACATTTGGGATTAGAGGGGATGGAAATCCATTTAGGGTTGGAGTTAGGCCTCCATGAATTCAGAGATTAAAAGAAACATCATCAAAAGATTTGGACAGCCTCTTTCATACCAGCCTCTCACATTTCCAATCCCCCTTCTTTTGATTTTGTGGGAAATGATTTTGTGGAAGAATACATGAAAAAACAATCCTATTGGGATAGAAATGCATTTAGGGTTAGGCACCCATGAATGTGGAGAGAAACAAAAGTTGCTAACACCTCCTAATTCAAACCAGAACCCTAACTTGCAGCCCCACTCTAACAGCCGTAAACTTAACCCTAACGCTAACCCTAAACCAAACCCAAAACTCCATACCATAATTCTAATCCAAACCCACCCTAACACAAAACCTAACCCAAACTCTAACCTCAAACCCTAATCCCCAACCTGAACTCTTAACTGTATTCTTAACCCAAAGGTGCTTTTTCAAAGGGCAACTGGACTTTCTGGTTTTTCTTTTCTTTGCACTACTCAGGTGATTGATGACCCAGCTAAACGTCCAGGTGGCCTCAACAACTCTAAAAGAATGCAAAAGACCAGCTGTTTTCAAAGAGTATAAATCCTTTCATTCCCCACCACCCATCAGAGCTGAAGAAGCTTCTTGGGTGAGAAGCAAAATGTCTTCAAAGAAAAACCAGAAATTCCAGTTGCCTCTAGAAAAACATCTGTGAGACAACCATGACCTGGATGACTGAGAATGTCCATAGACATGTATTCTTACCCTTATCTCTAACCTCAACCCCAAACTTTACTCTAACCCTAATAAAGTTTTCTAAACCTAATTGTAGATTTCTTACCAAAACCTTAACACTAATCCTAAATTGATTTGCAATCGTAATTCTAACTCTAACCCTATCCCTGTTTTGGACGTCCATGATATTCCCAACCATCTTCTTCAACACCAAAGTTCAAAAGTATCAATAGTCTCTTACGTTGCTCTTCAAAATCCAAATAAAAGCTAGTCAATGCTTAATAATGTGATGTGAGTTCAACACTTAGAAAATTATTTACAACCCAGCAGAAAAATAGCATATATAGTGTAGTTCTTGAAAAGGCAGACTGCTATAGGGAAATTCTTTTGAAATATTACCATGAATATTACTGAGGCATGTTCATCATTGTCCACATTACCATATTTTGGACCAGTTGAAGGTTCCAAGTGATCTTCCATAGCAGCCCCATGTAGAGCACATTGAAGTAGTCAAGCCATGAGGTGAACAGAACCTAAGTTATTGAAGATCTTCTATGCTTCTACTTAGGAACAATGTATTGCATTACACCTGAGATAGCAGGCTAGTGTAAGAAATATGAAATGGACTCTAAAGCATATAGTACATGGTTCTAAAACATCATTTTAATGAAGAAGAGCTAGGGAAATTCAGGAGAAATTGTCCCCAGCATATGCTACTGAAATTATCATTCTACCCATAGCTGGTTCAAGCATGTCATTGAAAGACCTGAAAAAATCTGGATCCCCATTACCTGGAGAGATTCTGTGCATGCATTTTGTGATTCCTTGGACAACAACCAGTACTACTACAGGGCTATATTCAAACTTCTTCCTTACCCAGTAGAGGAATGCTACAGCAATACAATCTGCTGCTCCTGTGCAGTGCTGCAGTGATAGAATCCCACTTCTCTCCTCATATCCAATGCTTATTCTATCATGTTGGCTCATATGAACAGTTAAAAGCATAAACAGACAAGGTTACCTAATGAACAAATGGTAAGTGTCTAACTATAGTAAAAATTCTGCACATGAATTCAGAATATAGTCTATATTACACCCTCTGAAATATAATTTGTAAAGGCTTCATGAAATAGAAGAGGCTAATTCTTCTGGAATTGATTTTTGGGTGCCTCATTTATTTAATTTATATGCTGCCTATCTCATCAGGGCAGTTTACAACAGAATAAAACATTGGTGTAAAACATTAAAAGTATTAAAATTAAGCTTAGCAACAATTAAATAACAGGTTACAATCAAGAATATGGATGGTACAGGAGTGAACTTTGTCTCTCACTCAATCAATCCCCTCCAACATACAGTGCCTCCTGTTAGACCCCCAAGCCAACCAGCAGATCAGGTCTTGAGGCTCTTCTAGAAAGCTAAAAGGGTGATGGCAGACCTCACTTCAGGAGGTAAAATGTTCCAGGGGGCAGGGCCAATGGCAGAAAAAGCTCTTCTCCTTGACCAGTGCCAGGCAAAATTCCTTGGCTGATGGGATCAGAAGAAGGCCCTTTCATCAGTGTAAGTGGGGCAAGCCAATCCATTGGGGCAAGATGGTGCTTCAAACAATCTGGTCCTATTTAATAAAGAAAGTAGTACAGCCAATGGATAAAAGGCACAGGATAGACATCATTGGTACCTACAGTAACTCAGTTTATCCTCTCTTTACAGTATTTTATCATCATTGATGTTAAAATGCCTCTAGCATTTTACTAGAGGCACATTATTACTAACTTTGTCAGATTTGTTTATTAGGTTATGGTTATAATTACAGCAATAATCCTCTTGGGTGTAAACAGTTCACTCATCCTCTTAGGTCTAATAAAGCTGAAAGTGATTTTGCACAGCGTAATCATATAGTTTCCAGGATAAGGACCTCTCTGAGAAGCCATAGCAACATCCAACATGCAAAAAATGTATAATATTGATTATGATGACAGATACAGACACAATGAGTAGGAATGAGATAAAATGTGTCATTTAAAAAGACAATTTATACTATTAAGGATTTCAATATAGACAAAAATGGAAAAATGTAACATTTTTAACATCCATATTCAGTACTTCTCACAAATATGTCTGTAAGTAGAATGATTAATAGATAAAAATGGAAGACAGATTTGAATAAAACTTTCTTTAATTGCAAGATGTTCAAGGTTTCCTGTGCTTATTTCTTTCACTCAAAGTAATTTCTACACTTCTGAACAATGTCTCTATGAAAGGTGTATTTTTGCTTTCCAATATTTTGTGATAGTAAATCTGGTAATTACAGCAAAAAAATATAATTTTATGTCTGTTCAAAGTTATGGGATATGTGAATAGCAATCTAATAAGTTAAATTATACAAAATATTTCCTGATTTACCTAAAAATGTTTGAAAAATACTTAGGTTGGCATCATCAAAAATTTTATATAACAATTTGAGTAATACCCCAATTATACAATTCTGAATAGTTATGACTGATAAATGTAAATTTGGTGGCATGAATACCATACTTATTTATTTGTTTATTGTTAATTCTTGAGTGCTTGCAAAATAAATTTGAAGAGATGAGGTTTCCAAGCTGATTGAGTTCTGATCCCAAAGCATTTTCCCATAAAATATTTATTTAAAAAATACATGGCAATTATCTTGATATTATTTATTTATTAAACTGCAGAACTTATGTGACCACCTATCTCATACAATAATCATATATGGCTCACATTAAAGACACAACAATAAAGACAAGAATAAAAAAAAAAACCAACAGTGTTCCCACCAGGCATTAGACCAAACCGTTTCCTGACTCAACCCAAAACTACCGTAACCAGTGCTTAGAAAAAGAGCCAGGTCGTCACAATCTTCAGAAAGGCTAAGAAGTTAGGGATCCCTCAAATCTCATATGGTAGGCTATTCCAAAATGCTGGGGCAGCTCCCAAGAAAACACACCTCTGAGGTCCCACTTGTGATAAGTGGACTTACCTTATCTAAACTAGTTGGATAACCTGATACCCTTAAAGAAAGGCTGTCCCACAAGCAACCTGACTTTGTGTCATGTAGGGCTTTAAAGGTGACCCAGGAAGCAATTGGGAACCACTGCAGGTCACGTAGCAGTGGTGTAATTCAGATCAACTGTGAGGTATGCAAAATTGTACATGACCCTGCATTCTGGATCAGCTGCAGCTTCTGGATGGCCTTCAAGGGCAGTCCAATGTAGAGCATGTTGAAGTAACCCAAACTGGAGAGACAAAGGCATGAGTGAGTTTGAGCAATTGAAGAATGAAGAATAATCATTCTTAAAACATTATTATTTATTTAGTTTAGGTGCCCAACTCCAAAGCAACTATGGACAGCCAATAATATATTTACTGAGATTAGGTGAACTTAAAAGGCAATTTTTGAGCTTTTGCCATTTAAGCCAGTTGTGAACTTGGATTACCTCTTCTGCAAATATATTCAGTAGAGATCTCTGGTTCTAGGTTTTAAAGATGACTTGATTCAAGTTAATTATGAAGCTAAGTATGAATTCCCTTTTCTGGGTATGTAGTAGGAATAGAAGAAATATGATAAATTAGTTTTTCTAGCTGCCTATCTCACACAAAGCAACTCTAAGCAACATAAACACAATGACAGAGCATGCATGCATATATATATATATATATATATAATTTGTATTTGCTGAGAAATAAACAAAGGGAGACTAGTA
>JANHFM010010925.1:9345-21996 GCA_032468115.1 Grayia smithii | reverse complement strand
AGAGTGAGGGTCATCTACAAGGTCATGTCCATCTAATTTGTATTTTATGTTTTGATTTTTTTTTTGCCAATGTGCAAGACAGAACATTTGTAGGTTGAGATGTGAAGTTGCCATTTGTTAGACCAATCTGACACATAGTCAAAGTCTCTTTGAAGGGTAGTTGCATTGTCAGTGGTGTTGAATAGTTTAACATCATCAGTGAAGAGAACACAGTTGATTTTAATATGATCACAAAGATAATTTATGTAAAGTATGAAGTGTGTTGGACCAGTGGTGAAATCCAAATTTTTTTACTACTGGTTCTGTGGGCATGGTGTTGCTTGGTCGGCATGGCAGGGGAAGGATACTGCAAAATCTCCATTCCCACCCCACTCCAAGGAAAGGATAATGCAAAATCCCCATATCCTCCCCACTCCAGGGGGAAGGATATTGCAAAATTTCCATTCCCACCCCACTCTGGAGCCAGCCAGGAATTTCCGCTACTGGTTCTCCAGAATGTGTCAGAACCTTCTGGATTTCACCCGTATTGGACCTAAAACGCTGCCTTGGGGAACATCACTATTAACAGGTACAGGTTTTGATAGAGCGCTTCCTATTTTTACCACTTGTTGTCTATTGTCTATCCATTTATGTAGGAGTTCAGAAATGCCATAGGATTTTAGTTTTGGAAGTATTTTGTCATGTACCACTGAATCAAAAGCTTTATAGAAGTCAGCATTGTTAGTCTTGTATTTTGATGTTTGGTGTATATGTATGTGTATTTGTATTTTTTTCCCCTTTTTTTCTTGTATTTTCTTTGTACTTTTTCTATTAATATCTTTATGGTTTTAAAATGTAAAATACCTAATAAAAATTATTTAAAAAAAAAAAGCTTTACAGAAGTCTATGTAAATTGCATCTATTGCTTTGCCCTGATTGAGATGTGTAGTCCATGTTTCGTGCAATGTATTGGTTGTAGATTACAGGATAATTTTTTTTTTGAAACCAAATTGTTTGTTGAGAGAGTAGGTTATTTGTCTCTAGGTGGAGGGTAATAGATTGGTTAAGAATTGATTCCATGACTTTGCAGGTGACACAACATAAAGAGATTGGTCTGTAATTTTCAACTAGCCTTGGGTCTCCCTTTTTGAAGCTAGGGATGACCGTGGCTTATGACCAATGGTAGGGCAAGGAGCTGGTACTGAAGGATTTTTCAAAAATTATACTTAGAGGTTCTGCAATTGTAGTGGAAAGCTTTTTTTAAGAAGTATGCACATAGTCCATCAGGTCAACAGAGATAGTTTTAGATTGTGTAGTGCCTTTTCAATGTTGTCTTCTTTTTAGTTTTATGAATGCAAACACAACCCTGTAACTTGGAGCAACCTTTGAGAGAAAAGAAGTGCAGAATGTCTATTAAATTTAATGCTGGCCCATTCCCCCGCCAATGTTGGATGGTCCCATGATCATCTAAGGATACAGCATATACATAAATAGGAAAACAACTATAGTAGCAAATGAATTTCAGTAATAAGTCAATATTTCCTTACCTAAACAGAGAAACAGAACGACTGGGTCAGCAAAAAGCTGCTGGCTTCCCCATTGAGTTTGCTTATGGGAAGTTGGCAGGAACACTGGAAATTATAATCATATGACTTCAGGGACACTGCAATGGTTATAACTTTACAAATAAAACTGGTCTGAACATCATGGATTTTCAGGAGTTCCGAAGTAATGGGTCCCAGATTTTTTACACATATTTGTTAGCAGATTTCAGGTACCTTGATTCAAAAATTGTAAGCAATGAAATGGCAAAAATTTCTAACGTCAGCAAATTATTCAGTGGTAAGGTTTTTTTTAAAGATTCAGAAGGCTCCAAAATAATCAGTCCAAGGTGAAAAAATGGTAAACGCGGTTCAGTCAAAAGCACAGAATCAATGATGTGAATCGATGCCCATTCTTTCACATGTACTTTGGGTGTGAGCTGGCAATAGCTGATCAAAATTTATATAAGAAATTTTAACTTTGGCCAGCTTGAGAAGTGGAGAGTCCTGGAAGAGAGGTCAATGTTCAAAGCAGTATTTGGTTTGAGTCATCTGATTTTGGGAGGGGGTGTGTGGAATTTCTTTTTTGTGTTAATAATGACATGATCTCAGCACTGGATCATGAGAAGAAACCAGTAAAGAGGAATAATAACAAAAGAAAACCTGTTTGCCTAATTTATGTAATCTGTACACACTGGCGATCTGTTCTTACACTGAATTCCAAATAGTTATATTCGATTCCAGGAAGTGACGGATGTTTTTTTTAAATGGAATTTGTACAAAAAATGTATTTCTATAACACATTTTATAAGGGGTTGCCTGTGGAGGCCATTTTTTGCAGTGCTGTCAATAAGAGAAGATTCAAATGCAAATTGCAAGGATTCGTGTGGAACCTAGTCATTAAATATTGCAAACAATAGCGTCCCACAGATTCGAGCGTGCAATACATAAAGTTAATTAATTCAAAATTAACAGGATACATCCTGTTAATCTCAGATACATCCTGTGCTGCGAAGTACGAATCTGTGGACAGGAACGTCGTCTGTAACATAAGGGATGATCGAGGTTTTTATGTCATGAACAGTAAATGTTAATTGTGTCCTTTGTGCTGTCCCCATGCACCACACGGGTGGATACACCGACGAGATCTGTGTTTGTGTGCGAACACGCGTGCATTCAATGCATCGCCACAGAGAATAAACAAGGGAAGAAGAACGTCTTCATCCCCCGCCCCCCCCCGAGTAATGCCTACTTAAAGGTAAGAATGTTTACTAGATTGCAATCGCGATTGGGTTGCAACGGCGGTAACCCACGGCCGGTGCAGGCGAGCCTAAGGCCAGGCAGCAGAGTTGCGCAACCTCTCAATTCTGCCACGAACATCAGGCAACCGACCTCAGATCTGGCGCCTCGAGGTGTCGCGCGCAAAGGGGCGTGGCGCTAGGCCGGGAGTGCTCAGAGAGGCGCGAAGAGGGATTTGAGCACGTGAAACGCCGCCTCCTCGCCTCCCTTCCCCGCCCGCCGTTATTGTCTCTTTAAGGTCGTGGCGAGGGGTGGGGGCGCGCGTGGATGGCGACGGTTTGTGGTGGTCTGGGCTCGTCTCGCGAGATCAGCGTTGGCGCCGTGACCTCCATGTGAGAGCAGCGGCGCTTTGGTAAACAGTCCTCGGGGTTAGGACATGGCTCCCGCCGGCGCCCGTTAAGCTTAGTCGAGCCGGCAGCTCCCAACTAAGGTCTGACAGGGTTTGCCGCCATTCTGGGCTGGCTCGAGAGAGCCGTTGCTGCCGATGGGTCGTGTTTGAGGCGGGTGGGATCGGCGGACGAGCCTAGGAGGAGTCGAGACTGCTGGCGGGTCGGGGAAGAGGAAGGAAGGAAGGAAGGCCGGCCGGTAACAAGCGGTTCGCGCCGCGGCGGTCCTCGAGATTCAGGCAGCAGTTCCTCATCGCCACCCCCGCTTCGCCAAGTGGAAAAATCCGGAGGCAGGAACCTCCCGGTCCTTCTGGTTCCCACTCCCCCCTCCTTCGGGAGCGCGCCATGTGGATCCAGGTGCGGACCATCGATGGTGCCCAGACCCGAACTATCGACGACCTCAGCCGGCTGACCAAGATCGAAAGTCTGCGCGAAAAGATCCAGGAAAGCTTCCGCGTAAGCCCTGAACGGCAGCGCCTTTTCTACCGGGGCAAACAGGTGAGGCAGCCGCGACAGACACTCCCTCTCCCCCAACCTCTCAGCTGTGCGCTGCCTGCAGCTTGAACTGCCGCTCCTCTTTGGTCGAGGGGTTTTCTTTACCGCCGTCTGAGGGGAAAGAAACAGCCGGAGATGCCATTGTGCTGAGGAAAGGGACCGCGGCGGCTGCTGCTGCTGCTTCGTTTCCCGCCTCCTCCTCCTCCCTCTTTCCGCTATACGCGAGGCATCTCCTCATCCGCTAGCGATTTCCTGCAAGGCCGGGGAGTGGGGATTCCTACGCGGGACTCCCGAGAAAAGCGGGGCGCGCGGCTTCCCTCAGGCGGGGAAAGAGAAGAGGCCGGTGGCGCGAGCCGCCTCTCGTGCGCCTCGCGCTGCTTCCGGTGCTTCAACGGTCTCCTTGGCACGGGGTCGCGCGCTCCCCTCAGCTGCTGCTTCAGGGAAGGGGCAGCAGCCCGGAGGAAGTTCATGTCGTCGTCCTCATCTCTCTCGGTTCTCTGCCCTCAGCTTTCTCCCCCACTCCCCTTCCTTTTTTTCTCCCCCATCGTCCTGGTGGGAAAACTGCTAGCCAGCTCTGCTGATGTTAAAGAAAAAGCTTTTTCTTCCAGCCACTGTACAGGTAATCCTCGACTTACACCCATTTGTTTAGTGATCGTTGGAAGTGACAAGTAGCATTGAAAAATAACGGTTTTATACATTTATGACTGTTGCTGCATCCCCATGGTCACGTGATCAAAATTCAGCCGCTTGTTAACTGACTCATTTTTACGACTGTTGCACTGCGCCGGGGTCATGCTTTTTTTTTGTTGCCATCATCTCAAGCAAAGTCAGTGGGGAAGCCAGATTCACTTAACTATTTAATTAACAAGAGCAGTGAATCACTTAAGAACTATGACAAGGAAGGTTGTATTAGCAACAGAACTCACTTAACAACTGTCCTGCTTAGCAGCGGAAAGTTTGGGCTCAGTTAGGATTTTAAGTTGAGGCCTATTTGCCTCAAATTTTTAACTGGAGTGTGATCTCCTGTTTCATCCTGAAATATACATCTGCAGTCACTAAGAATTGGCATTAGTTTGATGGCAACTAATCTATCATCTCCTGTTCTGCACACCTTTTGTGAATGCTGAGCTTGAACTTTTTGTTTACACTTGGATATATTAATTCAAGATGTTGCCTCCCAATATATATGTATAATAAATGCGGTGACAGTTTGGATTATTTACCCGGGGCAGGCAAATGTCAGTTTGTTTTATGTTGCTATGTTAGGATTGTGTTCTGTTATAACTTGTTTTTAAGTGGTATGGCATCATAGGTATTCCCCTGATATTTTATTGTGATGACAGATTATAAGAAAACTGTCTATTATTAGGATATGATAGGAGTAGGATAAATAGGTAAAATCTATTTATTTTCTTCAATCTTTCTTTAATCCAGAGTTAAATAATATAGTAACACTTTGAATGTGTAATCAAAATCATGGCTTTGTGAATTTATTACAACAAAAACCATGCCTATTACTTAAAATGGTGGATATTACATTATTTTAGGTTAAATTGATGGGAAACAACATGCACAGTACTTTAAGGTCTCAGAACAAAGATATGCAACTGTACTAAATTAAAGCACATTGTGGTACCTTAGAAGCTGTCAGATTTATTAATGGAATAACTATCATTCATTGTAAATATAGAGTACAATAAATCTATACTATCTAGATTTCCTTTAGTGATCGTGGTGGCAAAATTCATTAAATTATAATATCAATGTTTTCACTGATTTATATAATTATGTTTTTGTTTTTGCTTACAAGCAAACAACACAAATATTTCTGGTGCTTTCTAAATGGCCATGCTGCCATAGTTAATAGTCCAACACACCCAAAGGATATTAGATGTGGGTGCTTTGGTCATAGTCTGTTTTTAACTGCTATGATCTGGTAGTTTTTAAAGACTATTTCATAGGGAATCTCTGCTTAAATTCCCATAATAATGACCATGAAAGATAGATTTGGACTAAGAGAAAATAACAGGCCTTACGTCAGGTAGCGAGTTTTCAAGGTTAAAAGTGAACTTGAACTTGAATCTCCGGTCTTAGTTCAGCATGTTAATCACTGCACCATACTGCCTATCTACAGTACAGTATGTGTTGTCTCAAAATAGTGTGGCTATAATGACGACAGTAGCAAGATTGTATATAAATTACCAGATTACTGCACCGTAGACCTTAATGAGAAGTTTACTGATACCGGAAATAAGGAATCAAATGCAAAGGACAGTTAAAATGCAAGACAAGGACACAGAAGAAGAATCAGTAGTGGATGCTGTATGTGTAGTAATATTGCTTCAGCTCTGTTTCACAACTGACTGAGATATGGAAATGTTGCCACATCTCACCTTTTGGGTTCAAGTGCTTGCTGACTATCTCATCTCTGTTTATGACATAGGAAAAGATGTTTTGCAGGGTTTGTCTAATGGGAAAAGTAAAAGAAGCACTTATTGTTCTGTTCTCACTGATGGTATTAATGCAGATTTAACGCTAAATCATTTAAGTATTGCTTATTTCTTATATTAAAATAGGTATGTATAAGGCATAAAGCAAACAAATCATAGTATAGTAATTTGCAAACTTAAATCCAGCCATTTTCTCTGCAAATATTTTCTTTTTCCACTACAGGTAGTCTTTGACTTACGACCATAATTGAGCCCAATATTTCTCTTGTTAAGTGAGACATTTGTTTTGCCCCACTTTACAACCTTTCTTGCCACAGTTGTTAAATGAATCACTACAGTTAATAAGTAACCTGGTTGTTAAGTGAATCTAGCTTCCTCATTGACTTCGCTTGTCAGAAGGTTGCAAAAGGGGATCACATGATCTTGGAACACAGCAACAATCATAAGTACGAACCAGTTGTCAAGCAACTGAAGTTTTATCACATGATCATGAAGATGCTTCAAAGGTTGTAACTGAAAAACGGTTGTAAGTCACTTTTTTCAGTGCCATTGTAACTTTGTAACTAAATGAATTGTAAGTTGAGAACTATCTGTATTGCATTAGTGTAGAAGGGGATATTGTTTTTCAGTTGAAATTATCTGTCTTGCTATCCATGTTTCTCCCATAAAGGAAAAAGCTCTATTCTTCCTTTGAATAGTTACTAAATAGAAATGCCTATTATTCTATGATTCTTGGCATGCATGATTTTTATTACTGAATCAATTTTTAGGATTATTCTCTGACATTCTTTGCTATCTCATCCTTCATCTTGATGACAGGAAAAAACTGCTATTATTTAATTTCTCAGCTTGTAATAAATTTGCAACAGATACTTTTGTAGTGTCAGCATGCCAGATGGATAGTGAAAGAAATCTTTATAGGGTTCACATATCGCGTTCTTCATAGGATATATGATTATTTTCTGTATAAAGCTATATCTGGAAATATGCTTCAGATATGGAGGAGGCTCAGATAGTTTAATTAATCTGTAAGTACATGTAAAGCAAAAGCTTATACTACACTGTGATTGTGGCTAGAAATGTAATTGGAATTACAGTACTGCATATGTTATTTTTTTACAATAAGTGTGTTTGCAAAGCATGGCCATCCTTGCTTATGGTTAATTATGTCTAGAGGATCCTTCTGTAAAAGTACCAAGTTGCCAATCTCTGGTTTTAGTCTTAATTTTGTTTTTTGAGGTTTTCATATCATCCAGACATATTTGTTTCCATTCTGTCTTGTTCCAACTGGAAAAAAACATTGTGTCACATTTGTTATAGAGTATGGCAACCTTAAACCAATGTCTGCATGAGTAGTTTGAAACTATGCCACTTGGGAGGAACTCTAAGCATATGTAAACCAGACTTGCTGAGTTACTTGAATAAAGTTTCTTGTCCTAAGAATGTGCTAACTGATTTCTTGGAGAAAAAAACTAAATTTAATACTGGTATTACATCCTGTTACAATGAAGATAAAAGAATTCACATACTTTATAATTTTACTTTTAGATGAAGGCCAAATTTATCCTCTTCAATTAACAAGTATTTTTATTTGTAACTATTGAAAATAGTTGTGGCACCATTGGCCATGGTGACGCAGTGACTAGAATGCAGTATTGCAGGCTATTTCTGCTGACTGACAGCAGTTTGAGTCTTGCTGGTAAAATGAGAACCCAGTTTGTTGGAGGCAATATGCTGACTCTGTAAACTGCTTAGAGTGGGCTATAAAGCACTGTGAAGGTGTTCCTTGACTTAAGACCATAATTGAGTCTAAAATTTCAGTTATTAACTGAGACATTTGTTAAGTGAGTTTTGCCCCACTTTATGATCTTTCTTAGTACAGTTGTTAAGTGAATCACTGTAGTTGATAATTAATGACATGGTTGTTAAGTGAATCTAGCTTCACCATTGATTGCTTGTTAGGAGGTTGCAAATGGGGATCACATGACTTTGGGACACAGCAACAGTCATAAGTATGAACCAGTTGCCAAGCATCTGAATTTTGATCACATGACCATGGGATACTGCAACGGTCGTAAGTGTGAAAAAGTCATGAATTTTTTCAGTGTCATAACTTTGAACGGTCACTAAATGAACTGATGTAAGTCGAGGATTATCTCATACTACCTGTATAAATCTAAGTCAGGGTTGTCAAACTCAAGGCCCAGGGGCTGGATCTAGCTTAGATCTGGTGCTTGGATCTGGCCTGTGGGGCCGCCCTGGAAACAGTGAAGGACCTGCCCGCAGTGCCTCTGCCAGTGAAAACGGAGCTCGGGAGGGTCACCCGCAGCCCTCCGAGCTCTGTTTTTGCTGATAGAGGGTTGCAAAAGGCCATCGCAGCCGAAAACTGAGCTCAGGAGCCCATTTTGTTGGCAGAGCGCTTGGGCCCCCACAGGCACCCCCAACACGTTGAGCTGGCCATGCCCACCCTGGCCACGTCCACCCCAGCTCCCTGAGGTCAAACAACCCTTATGTAGCCCTTAATGAAATCAAGTTTGACACCGCTGGTGTAAGTGCAATTATTATTACCTGGAAATTATGGCATGAAGATTTTCTGCTTCAGAAATTCACCTTGAATATAAAGAGGACATTGCTTTTTCCTTCCTCTACCCTGTTTCCCCTACAATAAGACATCCCCTGATAATAAGCCCAATCGGACTTTTGAGTGCATGCGCTAAAATAAGCCCCTCCCAAAATAAGCCCTCCCCGAAAATATTTAAATGCATGCGCAGCCGATCCCTGCCATTTCCTCTGGTTAGGGTTAGGGAGACAGCTGGAAATCAGGTAAGACGGCAAGAGGAGCCCATCTTGTTTCACGCGCCTCAAAGTAGTAAGACATCCCCCAAAATAAGGCCAAGCACTTATTTCAGTGTTCAAAAAAATATAAGACAAGGTCTTATTTTTGGGGAAACGTAGTTGTATTGATAAGATTTTGAAAGCTTGAATGGAACTTACATTCTTGTGTGATAATAGATGTGGGAAATTAATACAGTCTGGACCCCAGACTAGACCTCCTCATCAATGAGATGAGGAAAAATACCTTCTCCAACCTACTAAGATCATACTGTAATTTTTTTAAAAATGACTTGAACTCGCAACACATATGAGTGGCATATGGTCATAGAAGACTAAAGAAGATAATGGGATTTGAATTTGTGTCTCTAATACCATTTGTTAAAGTTTGCTTTAACCTATATCAAAAAATGGCCATTTGAGTTCCATGAATGGAAGATACAGGCAGTCCTTGATTTACTATCATTATTGAACTTTGAATTATGATAAGTCATCGTGGTTGTAGGTCAAGGCATTGCAACAGCAGATTGGATTTTATT
Source organism: Grayia smithii (assembly GCA_032468115.1). Lineage (NCBI taxonomy): Eukaryota > Metazoa > Chordata > Lepidosauria > Squamata > Grayiidae > Grayia > Grayia smithii. The sequence continues at coordinate 12,475 of JANHFM010010925.1, read as the reverse complement.
TACATATTTTGCAGTAGGCATTAAGTGAATCAATTTCCCCATGTGTTTTTGCTGTAAACTACAGAAATTTTGAATGTAAACTACAGATATCAGTAAAAAAGTGCATCAGAGTCATGTGAATGTGGAACACTGCAAATGGCCATACAGGTGAGCTGCTTGCTAAGCACCCAAAATGCGATCACATGACTGCAGGGCAGTGAGTGCAGCAATGGAAACTTTGGAAACAGATCGTAAATAACTTTTCCATTGTAGTTTGGAATGGTTAAGCAACCAGTCATAAATTAAGGACTACCTATAAAGTGCTGCATTGTAGAATGTGTTCTGAAGCAAAACTCGTGACATCAGAATTCAGTGGCCTAGTTTCTATTGTTTGCCTGATTTTTCCTGAAGTAAAAGTTTGGGGAACTAAATTCCCAACATCTTCCCCAGCATTGCAAAATAGGACTTCAGTATTAACTTTTGCTGTTACCATATCTCAAATTCACATTCAATTTTGGGTAGGAAAGAAGAGTAGGAAATGTTTTAATAGTTTTTGCAGAATCTGAAAATAGGGTAAAGGCAAAGTTTGGCAACACTGTTTGGCCCTGGCGTTGCTGGGCATGTGGCAGTGTCTTCAGCAGTAGAATTGGAATGATAACTTGAAATCCCTTTTCTTTCACATGTTAGATATATCTGGTATTTATTGATATATGAAATTAAAGACTTCAGTTTGTGTCACTAGGTAATTCTGAAATAGACTAAAAAAGTTTAACAGCATCTTTGTATATGGGATTACTGTATCCATCGCTTTTTGTTCCTGTATTTTCCTTCTAATAGGAAGGAAGTAGTGAATTAACAGATCACATTTTATCTGGAGTTCTACCACTTGTCCTATTCTTACTTATTGGATTATTAGCATAAACAAAATTTGAAATTGTAGAGAATATTCATAGCTTGGGTTGTAGATTTAGGCAGAGGTTCGTCCTCCAAGCTTGCTGCTTGGCTCTTGGATGTTTCATTACCAAACTAGGTAACGTCTTCAGCGGGGTTGAAGATGTTAATCTACTTTGGTAATGAAACGTCTGGGAGATAAACAGCAAGCTGAGAGAACAAACCTCTGCCTATAAATAGAATTTCCTGATACAGGATGATTTTTTTGATGGTTTTCCAGAAGTTAAATCACAAGACTAAATTCTTTTCTAGTATCTTTCTTTAACTAAAAAGTAGTTAAATCCAATACTAAACTGATATTTGGCTCCAGGCTTCCCTTGAAGTGTATGGTATTTTGCTGTTTCTTCTGTTGGAGAAAGTAGTGTTAGACAATTTTTGCTATTTCCTTCCATAGACCCTGAAAAACTAATTTGGATAGTTTCGAATAACTAATGATGTGGAAAGTTTCCCTATAAAGCAGTGGTTCTCAACCTTCCTAATGCTGCAACCCTTTAGTACAGTTCCTCATGTTGTGGTGATCCCAACCATAAAATTATTTTCGTTGCTTCATAACTGTAATTTTGCTACTATTATGAATCGTAATGTAAACACCCGAAAGGCAGGTATTTCCTCGACCTTTCTCACAAGCGCAATGGCCCACATCTAATGAAAATCAGAGTCTACGGCACCTCCTTGGAAATAGGACCCATTAAGTCATATATTAAGAAATGTTTTGTTAAGAGTATGGAAAAATATTGTTACAAACTAAATCATAAAATTCCTATATGGACAGTACCAAGACATGCAATAGAAAATATAAGTGTAGAATATAAACAAGAGGAGGTTACTTATAAAGATCTTTTGAGGATGGAAGGGAATAGATTGCAGCTTAAAGATTTAAATGTATTAAGGGAGGAAAAAATATTATATACATGGTTTCAATTTGAGCAGTTACGTGCTAGATGGAAAGAGGACCAGAAAATTGGTATAATGGAAAAATGGACAGAGACTGAGCAATGATGGGCAGTGTGGAAGAAGGAGGCCTAGAGGTATGCTGTTTGATGGGCCCTCCTCACCTGGCGTCACTTCCTGAAGTGGAACAAGATCCTTTCCAAGTGTGGACTTACCACAAAAACCTTGAGGCTCTAAAACCCCCAAGAAAAATTTCCTAAGATACTTTGTCAAGGGTGCCACAGTACCACAATCCACAGCCAGAGATAGTCAAGCCCTTGCTCCCCAGCATCGCAATTAACAGCTTGAGTAACCATTAGAGCACAAGTGAAAGGGGGCTGTTCCCCAGATAACGCAACTAACCTAGCCTTTAAACAGGCCTTAACCAAAGACAAATAGTTCCTCAGTCACAAGGACTCCTACTCCATGCACGAAGGTTTACCTTCGGTGGGAGGGAAGCTGTACTTTCCAGCAAGTCAGAGACTAAAAACCATGCAAACCTGCCATGACACGAAACTAGTCGGTCACTTTGCATTTGTAAAAACCTTGCACCTCCTGAAAAGACAATTTTGATAGCCATCCCTTAAAAAAAACCATTGAGAGCTATGTAGATAGTTGCCCCACCTTTTGTGCAGTGGCCAAAAGGAGGCAAGGGAAAATGCCCGACCTTTTACAGCCAGTGGCAGAACCTTCAGCACCCTGAAGAGAGATTTCTATGGATTTTATCGTAGAGCTGCCTGAAAGTGTGGGAAACGCTGTCATCTGGGTGGTGACAGACAGGTCTCAAAAGAAGGTCCACTTCATCCCATGCCAAAATATCCCCACTCCTAAGACACTAACAAAACTGTTCCTCTACCATGTCTATCACCTATATGATGCCCCATGTTGTATAATCTCCAATAGGGGTGTCTAACAGATTAAAAGAGTTGGAAGATACCTTGTAAGTCATCTAGTCCGACCCGCCACCCCCCCCCAAGCAGGAGACCCTACAACATTTCTGACAAATGGCAGACCAATCTCTTCTTGAAAGTCTCCAGTAATGAAGCTCCCATAACTTCTTTTTTTAAGTTTATTTATATATTGTCATATTACATACATAAGTGCTTAGTGAACAGCATATTGTCTGGATCAATTTATTTGTATATAATGATACTTTTCTCACTCCTAATTTCTACTTCTACCATCCAACTATTTATAAAACAAGTCCCATGTTCAAAAGTACTTTGTATCTTCTTTTTCTTTTGTTTTTAGTGTCGATCTGTCCATTTCT
>JANHFM010010918.1:161098-177763 GCA_032468115.1 Grayia smithii | reverse complement strand
GAAGGAAGGAAGGAAGGAAGGAAGGAAGGAAGGAAGGAAGGAAGGCAGGAAGGAATCAGTCAATCAATCAATCAATCTAATTCAGGACTAGATTTCCTGAATTACCAGAGTAGATGATGGAGTTTTCAATCTCCTATAAACTTGATCGTTCTGTTTTATTATATAGATCTTTTCCTTACATAGAAACAAATCAGAGATGTCTACCTTCCCCAAGACAATGAGGATGAAAAATTCCCATCCACGGATAATCCCTTATCCCTACAAAATATGAAAATCATGTCATTCCTCTTCCTTTTCTAGCTTTCTAGGAATCTGTCATTTCATATCATAAATAATGGTTTGCTGAGCTACTTCCTGTAAGTACTGTTTGACTTTGGAGAATTATTATGGTGGGATACTTGCATTTTGTATTATAGGTAACTGACACTTTTGAAGTCCAGTAGATCTCTAATAGAGGTTATGGTCAGGGGTTTAACACATCTACATCTCCTCAATAAATAAATCAAAGAAAAACAAATGAAAGCTTGAACCAAAAAATTATGCCTTTACAAGGGATATTGTCTTAGTTTTGTAGCTTGTTATTAAGCAGTTCTTTGAGGCAAAGCTTAGCTACCTCACAAATGGCTGACAAGTAGTGTTTGTTTGTAAACTTACTTTTGTGCTATAAGGGAAAACATATTGTAAAATTAATCTGCAACCAATGAAAACTTTTTACTTCATATGGTTTATCTTCTATTTAGTTCTACTCTGCTTATAGTTCTTACCAACCTTGTGCTGATGTTGCTGATTACTATAAAAGTCACTGTTTATGTTGGCTAATCACTGCAAACCCCTAATGCTCTAGAAACCACAACATAATCCTCGCTTTCACTTCCTTCCCCACTTGTGTGTTCTCTCTTTACTAATGTGACTCTTCATCCAATTATTCATACATTATTATTATTATTATTATTATTATTATTATTATTATTATTATTATTATTATTATTATTTTGCTTAAGAAGGGAGATATATTTTCTCCAGTGTTTGTATTGGTAACTTCACTGATTTTGTTTAGGGGTAAAAATGATGTTTCTGAGACAGAAAAACCAATAGTAGTTACAATTTCCCCATCTTCCTACAATTAAGAATATGAGGCTCTTTTACTTGTTGACTGTAATTGTTTCATTATTTTGTTGTTGCTTTAGCATCGGAGGAAGTTAGTGATGGCTAACTTGAATATGTTGTCCTTTTTGGAAGTTGATAAATATATCGGCATGTGGGCCATCATGATTAATTTAACAGCACATGTGCAGTTTAGCAAACAAGATAACTCTTCTAACACCGAAGAAACAAAATACAGTGGATTGGTTCACCTACTACTAAAACATGATGGCTTAGTGCTATGTCTCACTAAGGAAAATATCTGGCAAGAGTTCTGTATGGTTTGAGTGGTATTAATTTTAACAATACATGTGCAACTTTAGCAAGGTGCAGTTTGTAATATGAATGCAAAATTACCAAATAAAACCCTTAAGAATAACAGGGAAGTCAGGCACAGGACAAGCAGTTAACAATACAAGCTTTTTTTCCCTGCATTAGCCAACCTTTGTGTATACCTGGTGTTTCCTTTTTCATGGGAATGACAGGATCTGTTCTTTGTGGTTGATTAAATTGCTTATGCCCCTACTGAGAGTGTTAATAGAATTTTTGTGCAATTCCAAAGTGGCTGTAAATTGCAACACATTCATGCAACACCACAGGTTGCACTTGGATAAATGAAGCCTATAAACAAGACACAGGAGATCTGTATTATAGCTTTTAGAGAATTGGAAGAAGCTGGTTGTTAAGGTCTAGAGAAAGAAAAAAAAAATGGAGTGACATTTCATATTCATAGCGCAGAACAAAAAGCAGTACTAAACAACTGGATTTTCATAGAAGTGGATTTCTGTATTATAAATTCAAGGCTGGGAAAAATATGACTGTTATTTGGAGCAATTCTAACTAGTTCTACTTTTCTTTCCAGGGCTTACCATTATCTAATTTGCAGGATTTTGAACTGAAGCATGGACAGTACCGGTAGATGCTGTTTTGTCTCTTTTTTTCCCCCCCTGCTTTATTGCTAAACACTTTATTTCTTCTTAGGAAAAGATGGAGCATTTTTGGCTATTGACAATACTTTTGATCACTTTGGTTAAAAAAATATCAGAATTGACTAGAGGTAGGCTTTCTTTGCAGGGGTCATTCTTCCTTTCTACTGCTGACAAGAAACAGAAGATTCAACTCTTCCATATTGGAAAACAGAACCCTAAACCTTTCCAATATCCTTGATAAACTCTTGAAGTTGCATGAAAGGTGTCCTTTCATATATTTAAAATATCCTCATGATTTCATGATTTCAGGAATCATTACTTCTCCTTTTTGTGAACCTTTTCTTCAGTTGCATGGTTGCATGAGCAGATGGCCTGTTGCCTTCCTGTCTTTGTCTTGTCATTCATTGTCCTGTGGTTTCATGTAAGGGAAAAGCTTCACGTTTGTTATCTCTACCTGGGAAAGACAACAGGGGCCATTCAAATGAAAAAGTCCATATCCAGTGAACAAAAACCAAACATACCATGTAGAAGATAGGGCTCTTTTCATAGCAAGAATAGGATCCCATCAACTTTGACATTGACATTTTTTTGGGGGAAAAAAAAAGATTAAAGTGTTTATGGCCCTTTTTTGTTAAATTGTTTTCTTACTTTTTCCTAGAATTCGCCCGGTGGTATTACCTGTCTCAGAGAGGTAAAATTTAAATCAATTTGACTAACTTTCAAAATAATTTTCCCCCTTTTTATTCTAATATGATATAAATGGTTGTTGCGATTTCCCACCACCAAGGTTCTGTTTAAACTGGAAAAGTAGGCTGGGACCTGGAAGTTACAGGTACAAACCATGCTTCTGATCTATTGCAGAGTGCATATGCAGATACATTAAGAGGAAGTTGACACAGAATAACTAATAATGAGCTCTTGCAAATATTCCTAACAAAGAAAACTAACACTTTAGCATTAATCGACTGAGTTCTTCCACCATCTTCTTCAGTCTTATTATTATTGAGACCAAGACACCTTTCATGGATTTCTAGTAAGTCTATGGATGTAGCATTGGAGCATGGTCCTCATACAAAGCAGATTACTGAGATATAAAATCATGAAGTGTTCCAGTTGTAATTCCAGTTATAATATATAATTCGTGCAAGTATTTGAGGTAAAACTATGCATGGTTAGAGCAAACAAGCAAGCTCTTCCTTAAGTGTTTCTATAAGCAGGGAAGACCCTGTACTGGAACAAGAGGTGCTGTCATTGCTTTCTCACCACTACCTACAATCTGGTGGTAGCTTGTTGCAATTAGCCCAAAGTTATGGCTGTACTGCAATCAACAGAAGCAATATTTTTTTTATCCCTGCACACCTTTGTATCAGAAGAAAACCTTTGGCAATCATGTGTCTCCAACCTTTGATTTGCAACTGAAGATCTTTGCTCCCTATCATGTCCCCAATCTCCCAGCTTTTCAATATGGAGGAACATGGATTGCAGCCATAGAGGGTAAGGTGGTATGGGTCTACACATATATGCTGTATTGGACTTTAAAGTGCATTTCTGAAAGCTAGTAAACCTACCAGATCTTTGTGTGGTACAGCTCGCTATTACAATCCAAATTAATGTACCATGTTTCCCTGAAAATAAGACCCTGTTTTATATTTGTTTTGAACCCCGAAATAAGCACTTGGCCTTATTTTCAGAGAGTCTTATTATTTTGGGGCACGTGGAGCAAGATAGGGCTCCTCTTGCCGCCTTACCTGATTTCCAGCTCTGTGTTTAAATATTTTCAGGGAGGGCTTATTATCAGAGGGAGGCTTATTTTAGCACATGCGCTCAAAAGCCCGATTGGGCTTATTATCAGGGGATATCTTATTTTCGGGGAAACAGGGTATCCTGATGAAGTTACTATTATATAGACTGTTAACTAAGCTTATATATGAATACATATTCAGGGGTATTAAAAAGTTACTTTGAATCAGGTTATTTAACCAGTGAACTAGAAATCATTGAAATAAATGCAATGATTAAAAAAAGTTCTCTGGAAACATGATACTGTGGTCATGACCCAGAAATAAAAAAAAGGTCTTTGAAGTACAAGAACGATAAGCATGATGTGGAATAATATATTGTTTTAGTGAATTTTCTTCTGTAGCTATTCAATATGCCAAAGAGGCCAGCTATAGCTTAGAAATGAAAGTAACTTTTCTCTTTAGGTAGTTGCAATTAAAATTTTAAACAAGCTTTGAGTAGTTATAGATGTTAGAACAAGGTTTTAAGCCAGGAGAATCTTAAAACCAATCATTTTAAGCACTGCCAAATGGGAAATAATTCCAAGTTTATTCTTAACTTGTATCTAATAATAAATATTTTTATATAAACTTCACATATAATATCAAATCTTTCTCCTATAATGATAAATTTATCCCATTTCTACAATTCATAGCAATTTTATAAGTAAAGATGGTCATTTCAGATATATGTTTGTTCATGTAATCATTTTCTTTCCTTGCCTAAATTGAAATTTAATTTATATATCCTCTTAAAAGTTGAAAAATAAATAATCTTTCCTTTAAATTAAAAAATCTAAACATTCTCATCAGATATAAAAAAATTATTTCTGCCACATCCACTTTGCACACTTAAACTGCTTTTGTTTTAATTTTGTAAATTGAATGTGAATATACTAAGAAAGTACCAAAATCAGATACACGCACATCACATAATCAACTTTAAAATAAAATTTCCTTTCTTAATGCCATGTTGGCCTTTATTTCTATAAAGCAGGGGTTTTCAAAGTTATACAAATTGGATAATAATAATAATAATAATAATAATAATAATAATAATAATAATACCACCAATCAAAACTGTATCTTAGCAAAATAGTTATAGTTTTTCTTGGCTGCACTAAAGTGCAGCCTATTCTAAAACCAAAAATCTTATGACAGCATAATAGTTATAGCACTTTTATTGAAAATTGAAGTTTGCTGAATTGAAACCAGAATATTTTAATTACTATTTTTCTTCCCCTGAGCTAGTTGCTTTTCTCTGGCCTCCTATCTTCATGTATAATGTAAGTCCTGCATTGCACCATTTCATCATCTTTCCAGGCTCTTGAAGTAGAAGGGTTTTACCCTCAACTCCCAAATAGCCCAAATAAAATATGGGTTAAATGATGCATAATTGGATTTATTTTCAAAAAGCCTAAAAAAAAGGATAACACCTGGAGCGGGGAGCCAATAATAAAAATAGAAAAGCCTGTCAGGTTTACTTACTAGGCAGGTGTTACAGTTATGGTGCCATTGTAGCATTATTCAAAAGTCTAGTTCTGTAAGACATTAATGATCTTAGTAAACATTGAGTCAGTGGAGAGGCATTCCTCTCTCTGGAAAATAGCAATTGAATTGCTGGGGTTATCCTGTAACAAAATCAAGCACACCAGCTGAAACTGATAAGAACATTCAAGATGACATAACAGGAAAAGAATAAAGAATATTTAAAATGACAAGAGGAAAGCATGACTGGAGGTTGCATTTACAATGAATACAAAGTAATGTCACCTATTCTTGCCCTCCAAAAATGACTGTTTGCCTCTTTTTGTGATGGGGCTGTCAAGTAGGATGAATTTAAGTGTAAATGCTCCTCAAAAGGATAATATCCAATCCATAACTGGTTTGAAGAACATGGTTCCTAAAGAGTCTCTTAGAATTAGAATAATTTATTGGCCAGGTGATTGGACACATAATGAATTTGTCTCCGATGGCTAAGCTCTCAGAGTACATAAAAACAACAAAGTAATATAATCATGGTATATAATATAATAATCAGTAATTATAGTAATATAATCATGTAATAGGGACGTGGTGACTCAGTGGCTAAGATGCTGAGCTTGTCGATCAGAAAGTTTGGCAGTTTGGTGGTTCAAATCCCTAGTGCCACATTACGGAGTGAGCTCCCATTGTTTGTCCCAGCTTCTGCCAACCTAGCAGTTCAAAAGCATGTAAAAATGCAAGTAGAAAACTAGGGACCACCTTTGGTGGGAAGGTAACAGCGTTCCGTGCACCTTTAGCATTTAGTCATGCCGGCCACATGACCACGGAGACGTCTTTGGACAGCGCTGGCTCTTCGGCTTTGAAATAGAGATGAGTACCGACTCCTAGAGTCAGGAATGACTAGCACATATGTAAACCTTTACCTTTACCTAATCATGTAATATAATAATATTAAACTACGACATATAAAGTTCTATCAGAGTAAAATATAGGATCAAATTTTAATGTATATTGGTAGATCATTTATTAATCAGTGACTGTGTAATAACAAAACAAAAGTCCTTACAAAATAAACAAAGTTGAAGAAGAACGCTCTCAAGCACCAACCACCATAAGATTGCCTCCCATTCTAGGATCTCCATTGCTAGTTGGCAGAGCCAAGTGTTAACACACTTCTGGAAAGCCAACAGAGTGGGTGCCAACTTCACCTCAGGGGAAAGATATTCAGTAGGGCAGTGACAGAGAAGCCTCTTGTTTTGACCCTGCCTGTCAAAATTCTTTAATCAATGGGGTCTACAACATGCTCATTCTATCTGACCAGGAAGGACAGGTTGATGTAACTGGGACAAATGATCATTAGATTCAAATATTGTTATCAAGCAATGCCTCAGCAGCAATTTCAGTCCATTTCCTAAAAGCTTTGTGACTATTATGGAGGCATACAGCTTGGGCATAAAAGCTTGTCAGCAGGATAAACTGTTATACTTGCCTCTTTCACAGTGGCATTGTGTTTAGCATCATACTTTTAGACTCCTGTTAATGGATCTTCAGGCCATTCTGGGTGCATTAAGCCTAAAACACATACGGATAGCCAGAATGGGAACTGAGCATTGTTTTCAGTGACAGAATATTTATAAGAATAAAATTTAGCAGTAAGTGTTGCATGCCAATAAAATGCCTTTAACTTCTGCCAAGTGAAGTTAAATGCCATCTAACTGATAACAGTTCATTAAAAAAAATCTTTTACAAAATACTTCTATCCTGAGTGTTTATTAAAACAATCCCAAAGTGGTGCCAATTTAATACAAAATAATTCCCAATAAATTAAAAACAATTAATGGCTCTGTCAAATGCAGTTTAATTCATTATTTATTTGTAACTTCCAACAAGGATTAATCTAGTACCTGACTTTAGAAGCAAACCTCTCTTGTCTGAGGTTTGTGAGAAAGTAATATGATCTTTGTGATAATTATTTATGTCCCATTTATGAAGTATTTGAGTAATTGTGCTCAGTAATTGTGCTTTAAAATTTGTTCTTGTTGCACTTTGTTCACAGTTCATGGTGGTTATTATAATGGAATAAATTCTTCATTTCTCATTTAAAAATAGGAGACAAGTTTGTGTTAGTTTGTTTATGTTGTAATGTATTGTTCATATAAATGCAATAATTTCAATAAAGTTACAATTTTTAATATAAAGACATTTTGTCATTCTTAATATCTTCACCTGATAGTTTATCTGAATAGTTTTAATAAGGTATTTTTCTCTCTTAAACACTATATGAATAGATATGTGCATGGCCAATTTTACTACTTCAAGTGTAGTACATGATATTTAAAAGAAACTATAACAAACATTTATTTAGATTCCATCTTTCTTCCAAGTATAAGAGCCACGGTGGCACAGTGGTTAGAGTACAGTACTGCAGGCTACCTCTGCTAATCACTGGCTGCCAGCAGTTTGGCAGATCGAATCTCACCAAGCTCAAGATTGACTCAGCCTTCCATCCTTCTGAAGTGGGTAAAATGAGAACCCAGATTGTTGGGGGCAATATGCTGACTCTGAAAACCGCTTAGAGAGGGCTGGAAAGCACTATGAAGCAGTATATAAGTTTAAGTGCTATTGCTATTGCTACTCATGATGGTATACATAATACTCATCTTGCAATTTTTTTTTCCACAAGAAGAATTCCTTGACAAAGGTTGGGCTGAAACCAAAAGACCAGTCCTAAGATTACAGTATTTTTGAGTAGGGATACACTTCACCTTGGAACCTCCCAGCCTAACACCTTAACCAGTACACAACACTGGCTCTTGTTTCAAACTGTATATAAAAACATAAATCAAGCAGTATCCTTCATAGGCGGCCCCATTAAATATTCTGCTCATGGTAGCCAGAAATCAGTTATCCAAGAGAGCATGCAGCTAGAATATCAGGCACAGCATCTGGCTGTTACTGAGAGTCCTAGAACTTCCCAAATCTTTAAGTGCATTTCACTGGGAAAACCAGTCTCCATCCAGAATAGGCTTGTTATCAATTCTTAGATCAATTCATTTGCCACTTATTGAAAACTTTTTAAATGTAGGTAGGGTTTCATTATTGACACAGAGAATCTATGAATCTCTGAGATTCCAGTAAATGAAAATAAATAAATAAAGGTTATCATCCATAAATGATGATCTGGAGTGTCAAATTCTCACAGAAAATTTCCCAGTGATTTCATATAGATGCTAAATGGCATAGAAAATAAGGTGTAATCAGACTGTCACATGAAATTAATCAGGGAGTTCAATCTGGCAGAACCCAGGAGGAGTCTTTTTGGCCATGGTACCTGCTTTCTGGAATATCATCTGTTTTGAAATGAGACTTGCTAGTGTTTTCCAAGATACTAAAACAAAACTTGCCTAGGGCCCTGACAGTCTGGGTGAGCTCATCTTATGACACATTTGAATATGGGTCCTTGTGAATATTTTTGGCAGCTATTCTATGCTATAGATGTTTTTTTTAAAAAAAAACTGTGATTCTTTTGTCCTGTTTTTTATTTTACTTTTAATGGTAAACTTTCCAAAGTCATGTATTTGAGATGGGTGGCCATATAAATTTATTAAATAAATAGACAATGAACATTGACAATTATAGGAATCTTACTAGTATCATCAGGCTCCAGTAAATGAAAGAAATCGGAGTCACAATAATAGCAAGAGGCTATAGTAATCCCACTGGAAATATCTACAGATTATATACAATCTGTAGTTGTTGGCTGCGCCTATAGTGTAGAAAACAACAGGTGTCAAACATTTTAATGTGCTGGTTCCATTTATTGCTTTGGGTAGCAACTTGGAAATGTGAACTGCCATCACTTATTTCCAGGGGCTGCCTCATCTGTTCTCTACCCCATAATAGCAGGGTGCGAACGAGAAAGGGCTCTCGCCACCTGTGCTGCTTTGACATGTGTTGCCAAGTGTGGTGTCAGATCTGCTCTGAAAGCATGACTTGTGGAATATCAGGATGCAGTCATTGGCTCATACACCAGAACCTGGACATCATTCACAAAAAAAATAAAAATAAAAAAAGGGGCCATGAAAAACTACATTTTGTTATGTAGCTGCTCATTTCTCATTTGAGAACACATTTTAACTCAGATGCATTTTGTAGTACCCATACATTCATTCACAGCAAGTGTGAAAATTTAGTGCAAAATGTAACACCTCTTCTCCTCCATTTCAAACTGAATAAATGGCATGCTTTGATTGCTTGATTCTAACCATGGGAGTTATCCCGCCAAGTCTCAAATATGCTTATGAAGTAATACAGGCCTTCTTAATTACTCTGAGCATTAATGTTTAAATAACAAAAGACATGGATGTTGAGCCCATATTTTCTCTTATTTATAGTTCCTATTACAGCAATGTTCCTGTTCCTTTCTCAAACGTATGCATTCACCTTAAGTCCTTATTTCAATGTTTTTGTCTTTAACTCCCCGGGATTGAGTTCTTCTCAAGCTTGCCCTGCTTTGACCAAACAATTTTGTTATTGTCATGGGAGGTGTGTCAGTTAAGACATTCTAAACATTATCAAATATAATGACCTCAGTTTGGATTTTGAAACACTGCTTCTAATACTGGGGAATAAAAGACATTAGAAACTTGTTCTGTAATTTGCCTACAAGGAAAGAGGACAGAACATAAGAAAACACATGTGCCTATTATCTACCAACATATATTGTTGATGGGAGATAAAAATTGTTCAGCTTGCACCTCCTTTTTGGGGGGGTGGAGGCCTCGAGAAGTGTGTTGAGTCCTGGCAAGTCACTGCCATTTTCATGGCAAGATTTTAGAAGTGATTGACCCATGCCTTCTTCCTGAGTAAAGTAAGAATTACTGGGCCAAGGTTATTCAGCTAGATGGATACCTAAGCTCAGAGTAGAAGTTATGGTCTCCTGATTTCTAATTTGATGATACCATGACTATTATCTAGTCCAGGGATATCATTTCATTGAGGACCACATCAAGGTTGTGTTTGAACTTAGGGGGTCAGGGTGAGCGTGGCCTGGGTATGCGTGGCCAGCTCGATGTCACGCGTGTCAGGGGCGCCTATGGTGGCCCGAGTGCTTTGCCAGTGATTTTCTGCTTTGACTGTCTCCTGCAACCCTCTGCCAGTGAAAATGGAGCTCGGCACGGCCACATACAGCCCTTCCAAGCTATGTTTTCACTGGCAGAGGCACTGCGGGGCGGTCCATCACTGTTTTCAGGACAGCCCCGCATGCCAGATCTAAGCACCCCGTGGGCCGGATCCATTCCCCAGGCCTTGAGTTTGACACCCCTGATCTAGTCTGATGATACCATGGTATCTGATGATACCAAAACATTCCATTTTGCAATTCATTTTGCAAGTGAGAAAAGATCTCTGACTAAAGGCAGTCATACATGAGCTGCAAACTCTGCATAATCCTTTAGATGGCAGCAAAGTGTTAGAATATTATTTATTTCCTACCAGTACTGCCATTTAATGGCCATCTGGATCTTTTCCACCAGATATGGCAGTTCTAAAACTGGCAAAATGAGTTTCAAAATGAGGTTTGAAACTCAAAGTTGCATAGAAAAGTAAGATTTAAAATGTCTTCCAAAGAGTACTCCTAAAAACATGTATTGTATACAAAAATCTACCCAGATTTTTATGCTGGGTTAGTTAGTTTGAAAAAGTCAGAAACTGGTACAGAAAGTGATCAAACCAAATTTAATACTGAACAATGGAAAACCGAGCAAAATCAGAATGAATAGTTCCATCCATTCTTAATAGCAGGTAAATTTAAGAAATTTAATAAATGTGGAAATGAATAAAGAAGGCAGAATAGATGATCAAGTAACTTCACTCCCAAGTTGCCATACATCAGCTGCAGACCATCACTGTCCCCAAAGGAGGAGTGGATACCCCCAAATGAAGCTGAACTGCAAATTAAGAAAGTTCAAAGAAAAAAAAAGTTACTTAGAGTCAATTAAAGCTTGACAGAGAAAAAAGGGATAAAAGGGAAAACAAGAACACAGCATTAGTATAGATTAAAGCTACTGAATGGAACAAGAAAGGCTTTTCCAATAATCACTGGAGAGAAGTTTCATCAGCTTTCAATGAGACTTGCTTGAGTTTGTGAAATATCTGCATTGCATATTTATAAAAGACATAATAAGCTTGATTAGGAAAGAACAAAAGCCTTGATAGCCTTTAGCTGATAGTAATATAGGAGGGGCAGCCATGTTTTAAAAGAAACCCATTAGTCAATGGTATTGATCTTTCGCGTTAAAAAACGATTAGGGAAAATGTTTTTCTATAATAACCATATATAATAAACTTTCCCAGGTGCCCCAATTGTTATGTCTGAACTTGTGGAATTGAAAGAATGTGTGTGTGTATCTGTGTCTGTGTATGTAAATATAACTTATAACCTGTCCTATATATACATACATACATAGATACATACTGACAGACAGACAGATATATCTCACCCTCAAGTCACAATTGGCATATAAATTACTTAATGCGACCACACTAGATGCCTATCATGCATACCTAAAACTAACTTCAAAGATTGGAATCTATGAAGAAAAAGATACCTCATAAAAACCAATTGAATATGACAACAAATTTGGTGAGGGTCCATATTACTAACACTTCTCTGTCTAGAATGCACATAGATATCTTGTCCTACAACAAGTTCTTAACTCACTTCAAGAGCTGAGGATGCCAGGTGCTTGGCCATCACACAGGTAAGCAAGGGAGTTTCCAAATATAATCTCTATTGATCTTGCCATCCATTATCATATCTGAATACAATCTTCCTATATTACTAATGTTCATTAGTATTACTACAACCATTTTTTCACCACTACCCACAATCAGGAGTGATGTCTCCCATACATAGGAAAAACATTCATCCTTTCTTCCAGTTAAGTTCTCTCTTGCATTCCATGCCAATGACTGCTATCACTGGCCAAAGTCTGTTGTGCACCTTTTGCTTTGCAGATGCTTAGTCTGAATGCAGCAATGCAAAGGTGGTTTCTAACAGTCTCCAATTGAAAGGGGGCTTTTCAGGTAGCTGCTGCTGGTTGCTCACAGTGTCTTTCCCTCTTTCCTTTTTTTTTCCCCTCACCCCTTACTCTTCTTAGACTGCTGTCCCAGAAGTACAAGATCCATCCAGCTGCTCCTTTCATGAAACCTGGATGGAGGTCCACCCCATAACCAGCAGCAATGTATAGGATTCATTCTTGTTGTTTTTTGGGACTATGCTCTAGACAGGTTCCTGTACCTTTGCAGGCTCCATGAAAAATAGTTAGGCAACAAGTGAAGGTATTCCTAACAAGGAATTGAGGCCATTTGAGAACAATCAATCTAGTATCTTATTGTTTGTCAAGCCACAGAAGTTCTTCTGGAGAGACTAATTGGCAACC
Source organism: Grayia smithii (assembly GCA_032468115.1). Classification (NCBI taxonomy): domain Eukaryota; kingdom Metazoa; phylum Chordata; class Lepidosauria; order Squamata; family Grayiidae; genus Grayia; species Grayia smithii. Next base: position 164,986 of record JANHFM010010918.1, on the reverse strand, counting down.
TTGCACACTGCCTATCCATCTGAGCTTCTCCATTCTATTGTATTCAATAAAAGCTCTCATTTTGCCACATGTATTGTTTTTTTGTTGCTCGATTGGGCTACATAGGGATCCGTGTGATAATCCTAGCAGGACCTAGAGTAAGCTGGCCCCCAAATGAGATTGTTAGGCAGGAGAGTTTCCTCAACCATCTCCCTGGCCTGTGGATGAGGATGTACAAAGAGGACAAGTTTTAGTGTCATGAGAGAGGAGGGAATCATGTGGAAGGGATGCTGAGATAATTAGCACATAGATAACATGAATTTATGGAGAGGCTTTTCAGTGTTTCTTAGCTTTAAATGTGTTACTTGCTATACAAAGACATGGAGCAATTCCACTGAGCTAAGGTTATTTCTGCTGGTACTTCATGCTCATAGCATCAGTGACTTGGCTCAGCATGAAATAAACATCTATCCCAGTTTCAAAAATCCATTTTCAATTTTGGGGTGTGTATGTATGTGTACGTATATGTACAGAGGGAAAGAGAGATTTAGGGAAGAGCCTGAGACAATGGGCAAATATAATATGTTCACAGATATTATCTGTACTACAAATGATACTTTTTTTCTGAGATTTTGTTAACATTGGCAAGAGATCAGTTCTCGCTCCTATCATTTATCTCCATCTATAAAAACCACAAAAACAATGTCTTCCTTGAATTTCAAACTTTATTAAAATATGAATGAAAGTGGAAAACAGGAAACTGCAAAGTATATTGGGTAGTTGAAAATAAACAGCTAACTACTAATAATGCCTCACAAGAGCCAGTTTGGTGGAATGGTTAATGCATCATGGTAGAAACAAGGGACCGCTAATTCTAGTCCTGCCTTTGACTCAAAGCTGACTGGCTGATCTTGGGCCAATCAATCTCATTTAGCCCTAGGAAAAAGTCAATGGTAAACTATTTCTGAAAAACCTTGCCAAGAATACCACAGGGACTTGTCCAGGAAGTTTGAGATTTGGACACGAATGGAATGGAAAAAAAATACCCCAGTCATCTATTTGCCTTTTCATTACAAAGATCCCCATTGAATATCCGGACACTTAGAGAAACTGGATAATTGAAGAAGCATTCCAGAAGAGGACATATTATTTCAACATAAAAAAAATACATGGAGACTTAGATTACCAGGAGTCAATCTTAACTTTTTTTAAAATCCAATTTATATCCCACCCTTCTCTGAAAACTCAGGGCGGCTTACAATTTATTGAGCACAAACCAATGTGCTTAGCCATAACTTGACGAAGATTTAACCTTTCTTTCTTAAAGTTGAATTCAAAATGTAATTGTTCGCCCTGAAGAATGCATTGGGGAAATGTATGTAACGAAGTTCATTATTATTAGGGTAATTATTTAAAAAAAACACTCAGAATCTATGTTAACAACTATATAAATTGCCTACAGAAATTACGGATGTTAAGGAAAGTTGTAACTTTTACATCAGCTTTTTTGCCATTTTTAAAGGTTACATATGTGAAAAAATCTGTAGATATTGATCTACATATTCATATGTAATGAATACATATGAATGAAGTCAACTTCATAAATTCTAAAATGTTTTCATTTCCATCCTTTCTGATTTCCAAGTGATGGATTATATATAGCCATAGAGTGCAATGAGACACTCTGCTACAAGTCCCCAAGCTGAATGCAAACTTCTAATTGTAATTAGAAACACACACAATCAAAAATAGAAGACAATATCTAATTAGATTGAAATTGCTCTCTGTTAATTATCTTAGGAAGTTACTATTCCATCTATGGACAAGATATGTGTGAATAGGAGCAGTGCTCAATTATTATACAGAAAAGCAAGACTTCGGGGAAAAGAAATATTCTCCATGGTGTCACTGCTTCTCAGTTTAAAGAAATATTTACATATTTTGTTTTCTAAACCACTGCAGTCATGTGACTCTCAGCAATCTATAAAAGAAATGAATAATATATAATAGATATAATATATACAATCATAAAATATCAATAATATACAACAAATATAAAAATTAAGAACAGCTAACGTGCATCAATATAAACATATATCCTTAGAATAAGCACTGACTTAACTTCTAGAATAGTAATTCAGCAATAACAACATCAAGGCTAATTAATGTAGCTTCTTTTGGGAAGCCTGTTCTAGCAATAGCACTTAGACTTATATACCGCTTCATAGTGCTTTACAGCCGTCTCTAAGCGGTTTACAGAGTTAGCATATAGCCCCCAACAATCTGGGTGCTCATTTCATCCATCCTCGGAAGGATGGAGGGCTGAGTCAACCTTGAGCCGGTGAGATTCGATGTGCTGAACTGCGGTTAGCAGTCAGCTGTAGTAGCCTGCAGTACTGCACCCACCACTGCGCCACTGCGGCTCTATGTTCTATAACATAGGCAAGATATATTTACTTCACAATCTATACATTTCAGGAATTTATTATCCTTTTGCTATTTCTTCACTTAGCAGAAAAAAACCCATCTATTGAGGAAAATAATCCCAAAATAATTTACACTGGTCTTTGATAATACTATATTAGTTAGAATGTCTTCTCCAACTCTTTTGTTGCATAACAAAAGAAAAATGGATCTCCATGCCTGCTGAATGTAATAATTGTTTGTTCTGATCTTAAATATATTATGTGGAAGTAATTTATATCTGTTAAGCAATACACATTGCCATATTAGTGTGTTAGAGGGGGATTTCACAACTTTTTGTCTACTCTGTTTTAGCACGCTGGGTCCTTGTTCTACTTGCAATTTGTGATATTGTTCTAAAAAAAATTGCTGCATGTTGGAAAATATTTTCAAATCAGTGAGCAGGAACTTGGGACTCTTATTGAATTTAAAACATGTTTCAAATGTTATTAAGGAATAGAGCATTACAACAGGAATGCAATAATAATAGTTTGTGTGATAATCTTACAAAAAACTGTACAATATCCTTCTGTTTCTTGTGTTGATTTTATGTTAAATGGAACTGGATGGGTATACAGCTTAATGTGTAATGATGTCCAAAATAATTGGTTTTCATTTAATTCCTTCCACTACTTCTCAAACAATATGGTGTTCCAAATCAAACTCTGTCCTTGTTTTAGATAAAATTGAAGATGAATTGGAAATGACAACAGTATGTCATCGACCAGAAGGATTAGAACAACTTGAGGCACAAACCAATTTCACAAAGAAGGAACTTCAAGTGCTTTACAGAGGATTCAAAAATGTAAGATGGTAAAATATACTTATTTTGAACTGACCAGTAAATGAGAACAGGAGAGGGAGTTTTTCTGAAGTCCTTCTTTAGGTCTAAGATCAGACAGATAAAAGGCTATTGTGCCTATTTTTAATGTCATAAAGATAGATTTAAAAGGAGGCCAGGCTGAAAACATGCAGCTCACTATTAAGTGGATGACTTAATAGCTCTGTAACCTGGCAATTTCAGCCAAGCTCTTTATTGTTTCTTCATTGTATCAAATTAGATTTTGGGACAGTCCATTGTTACTTTGGGATATCTTGGAAATATTTTGTATTTCACAATTGTGGTCATATCCTATTCAGGTCATATCTTTTTTAAAGAAAATTCCAAGCATTTAAAATTAATTACTGAGGAGCTAAATGTATCTTTATAGATTGTCTGACAATAACAGAATGAATGACCTAACAAAATAAGTATTTGTAAGCTCCAATTATCACTGAAGTTCTCTTTTCCTTCCATAGTATTATGAAGCTACTTTTTTTTTTAGGGGTGGGAGGCAGATGGGATAATATGATTACTTCAAATATAAAATGTTAAATTTCTCCTTCCTTCCTTCCTTCCTTCCTTCCTTCCTTCCTTCCTTCCTTCCTTCCTTCCTTCCTTCCTTC
>JANHFM010010918.1:136272-149517 GCA_032468115.1 Grayia smithii | reverse complement strand
CAGTTCTCCGAACTGCTCAAAATTTCCGCTACCGGTTCTCCAGAACCTGTCAGAACCTGCTGGATTTCACCCCTGGATTGATATCATGTGACTGTGACTTGTAACTTCCTGATGGCTTTCCCATTGACTTTGCCTGTTGGAAGGTTGCAAATGGCAAACAGGTGACCACAGGACACTTCAACTATTAAAATAATAAAATAAAAAATAAAATAAATAAATGTGCAATAATTGCAAAATGAGGGACGCGGTGGCTCAGTGGCTAAGTTGCTAAGCTTATTGATCAAAAGCTTGGCAGTTCAGCGGTTCAAATCCCTAGTGTCGCATAAAAGTGTGAGCTCCCATTCCTTGTCCCAGCTTCTGCCAATCTAGCAATTTGAAAGCACGTGAAATATGCAAGTAGAAAAATAGGGACCACCTTTGGTGGAAGGTGACAGAGTTCCGTGTGCCTTTGGCATTTAGTCATGCCAGCCACATGACCACGGAGACATCTTCGGACCGTGCTGGCTCTTGGCTTTGAAACCCCCTAGAGTCGGGAAGGACTAGCACATTTGTGCGAAGGAAACCTTTACCTTTCCCTTTGTTGCAAAATACCTAAATCACAGCTTTGAAACTGTGGGGATGCTGCAATGGCCGTAAGCTCAAGTGATGGTCATAAACCTATTTTTTCAGCACCACTGTAAGTTTGAATAAGTGCTGAACAAGGCAGTTACTTGGTAAGTGAAGAGTACTGTATATTTCAGAAAGCCATTGTCTTTCTGCATTTATATGTAGAAAAGACTACAGATATTATCAAACTATAACTGAAAGGGGGATCAGCAAAATAATAGTGTCAATATATTTAGAATTTCATTAAAAATTGAAAAGTGTAATCCATCTGCTTCCTAACAACTCTTTCATTTCTTCAGTGGCTACATAATAGATCTTAAGGTCCTTTTAAGAAATAGCTTGCATCCAATAGAGATCTCTAATATTCCCTTAGGAAATCACTTTACCTTCTCCTTAATTAAAATAGCTAGACTTCATTAAATGCATAGCATATATTTTATAATTTTTTTCTTCCTATAATTGTTCATCAGAAGAATACTTGATGATCAGTTGCTTTGCTGGGGCTTGCAGATCTAATTAAACATTGCATATAAACACTGTTTTTCAACTAACTTTTCATGCTTATGATACTTGGTAGAATACAAAAGTATGTAACAAAGTGCCATAAATATAATGAAAATACATATGTAATAAAAATGTAAAAGACTACCTTTATATGTAAAGTGGGGACTTTTTTGAGTGGGGCATAGAAGCTTAGTTCTTCCTTTACAGCACAGATGTCAAACACGCTGCATCATGTTGCCATCATGTGACATTTTGCAACATTTTTCTCATTCATGGAGCTGGGGCGGGTGTAGCCTGCACATGACGCATCTGGCCCACAGGCCGCCAGTTTGACACCCCCACTTTACAGTCCTGTGATGCGGACCTCATATTTTTATTAGAAGCATTTGCTTGTACATCTCAGTTGGGTTCCCAGTGTTAATGTTAATTTTAATTTTGGTAGTTATTATTAGCTTGTAAAATCGAATTTCCTTATTTTTTTGAATATGAGCATTCAGGTTGCCTTATTCAATATTATGATGGCAATAAATTAATATTGTTTTAGTGTCCCCATTTAACATAACAGACAAGACAATAGCAAAACATCTGGTCCCCTTTAATTTACTCAGTTCAGAAAGAGTGGGAACAAAATAAAACTCCTTCATTTCCTACTTTCCTTCAGAAGTAGAAATTATCTTTCTATTGCTCCTTTTAAAGAATAGAATAGAATAGAATAGAATAGAATAGAATAGAATAGAATAGAATAGAATAGAATAGAATTTCTACGGTTCCTTGATGGTGGACTTCTTCGGATGATAGTAGAGTGTTTGAATCATCCGTGTTCACTTTTTTTATCATAGCATCCAGATTCTCCCCGTTGCTACTTGCAAAGAATGATCAACTGTCATACAGTAGTCTATTGACCACACAATATTGTACTCAAGTTATCATTCTTGATTAGGTGCCATCAAGTTATGTTCAACTCCTAGCAGCCACACAGATAGATTTCCTCCTTGATGAGCTGCCCCTAACCTGGCCTTTCAAGTATTCCAATGGTGCAACCATCACCATTATAACTGAATGGATTACCTTTCTGCTAGTCTTCATCTTCTTCTCTTTAAAATTATCAGTTATATTTTCTGTACTCCAAAGTACAGGAGGGTAGAGTTACCCCATGTTGTTGCAGCTACTTGTGAATGCATGTTGCTTAACATTTTTTTAAAAAAAGTAAACGTGTGACCAGCTCTTCTTACAAGACTGGTTGCATTTCCCTTTACTTAGACATTGTCTGTGAGAGACTTCCTATTTTTCAGGCTTGGTTTCAGTCTTTGCAACTGGTTCTTTAAAGTTAGGTTTAACCTCTCTTGTCCTATTAGAATACCAAGCAGACATAGGCAGGTTTTTTTTTCTTCTTCTTTCCTTTTCTGATTTCTTATATTACCATCTGAGCAAAGCAATTCCAATTATACCCAGTATGAGAAGCAATTTTTTCAGAAAGAGAAATGTAACATTTATAATAAATCTATTAGCTCCTACCATAATAAATTCGAATTTGAGTCTATTTAATTTAAGCACAAATCCCAAAGAAGAGCAAAATAGTTGTACAGAATCAGCAGATCAAACTTGTATAACCATTCAGATTTACAATTACATTTCCTTATCTCCAAGAAGCAGGCCTTGGGGTAAGCAAAATAAATAAACATTAACTAAACTACATCCTGTAGTTCTCTTAAATCATTTGTTCATGTTTGCCTATTTTACTGGCCTTCTATTCTGATAGAGAAACACCAGCTGTATCAAAGATGTCCTTCTTCAGCTTCCATCTTTCCTCAGCATTGTTTGATCTGTTCATGCTAACCCTTTCCCAGATTACCATGCACCCTATTTATTTGTAAAAATGAAATGATTACCTTTTCCCAGATTATCATAGTCCCCTGGCAATAACAACTTCTACGATTCAGTTGAAGATCATAAAATCGTAGAGCTGGAAGGGCCCTTGGAGTTCTTGCAGTCCAAACCCTTGCCCAAGGCAGAAGTCCTTATACCATCCTGGGCAAATGGTTGTCTATTGTTTTATTGAAAATCCCCAGCAATGGAGCACTGGAACAATTGTGGAAGGCAAACTGTTCCACTAATTAAGCATTCTTGTTGTCAGGAAAATTCTTATTTCCAGTTTGGTTCTCCATCTGACCAGCTTCCAGGCATAAAAGAAAAACACTTGAATGGCACACTATTAATTAATGCCCATAAAAGCTATTGGGGCATCTTGAACTGTGGTCGTCATATTTGCCCATATTCTACAGTATATGTGGCTATCACTAACCATATTCCCAAGCCTAAAGTATGGGGCTCTGAATAACAGAGTAAATTGTGGTAATTAAATGGCAATTTGCTATAGAATTGAAGAAAATGATTCAGGAAAAAGAGCTGGAAACAGGTTCCTCCTCACTTTCCTATAGAAACCAGGGCTCAGTTTCCTAGAAATGTAGAAACCTGAGTCTGCAGAAGGTAGAATCATTTTAAAATAAAAATTTATCTTATAAGAGGAAATCAAAAATTATACCAGTAACAAGATTGTTATTGATGTCAATAAAAATTGACAACAAACTCATATAAAAGAAGAGGGAGAAAAAGAGAATCTTAAAAAGAAGTGAAATATCCAATTTTTTTTTACTCCCACTATCAAATCTTTCTTTTCAAAAGATATGTATACAAAATATAAAGGTAATCTGTAAGGAAAATATTATTAACATTTTAGTAGTAATGATTATTCAAATGTGATTCAATTTTCTTTTATTGCAGAGTTTTCCAAAGCTCTTACTGTTAATTTTTCAGGCTGGGCAACTTCCCACGTTGGCATACCTCTGAAATACTTTATATGAGATGCACTTCAGATTTCCATTGTTTTGCAATAACAAATCTAGTAGCTAAAGTGAAACTGAAACAAATTAATTAAGAGTATATCCGGGTACATCTGGGTTCAAATGTGATAAAAAAAAATCCACACTGATATGCATTAAATATCTAGACAATAAATTAACTGAATGGTTTATTATAAAATATTGTCAGAAGATTTCCTAAAGTATTGGACATGGGCATCAAAGTTGGCAACATATATCAGTTTATTTCTACAACCCCAGAAAGCTTGCAATTTATATAGCATTATGTAATACTTAATAGCTTGCTGAGACAGACCAAGAAATCTTCTTAGAGTTTAAGAATTAAAATCAGATCAGAATCATGCTTATGCCCATTTTTCAGCAGGCACAGAGATGTTCAACCTCTTGACAAGAGGGCTGCTTGGGATGGTGGGTTATTTCTTTCAGCCAATTGGTCACGGACACAAATGTTCCTTTTTTGCTGGAGCTTTTGGTTATGCATAGGGTCCAAAGCTTTCACCCACAAGTCTGCTAAACCTGTGTAGGTGTATTAACATTAAAGCAAAAACAAAAAAACCCACAAAACTATATTTAGATATGTATGTGCACACACACAGAGAGAGACACCAGAGTTCAGGAAATCAGCCAAAGCAACATAACATTCTGATGTTTTAAATATATCCATAAGCTTAAAATTAATGAGTCCCAAAACAGAACCGATGCATTGGATCAGAGAAACTGGACTTTGTACTGACTGCTCTTTTTCAGAGTAAATGTCTCACACGGTTGCCTTATCATAGATTTAGACTCATATGTGATAATGTGTAAACTGGATCATCTGTGGGCCTTTGAAAATAATCTCCCATTGCTATCACAGACTGGAAAAAAACTGTGTCAGCAATTAAAATATGTATATTATATTTTCTTGTTCTTTCCAGGATGACAATATCATGAGATCCTTACAGCTTTTTGAAAATGTCATGTAACAGCAGCTGAAGAGTGGTCTAGAAATCTGAGACTTTATATGTACTGAGATCCTGAAGAAAACAAGTCAAGATTTTTCTCCCCACCATCTTTTTTGATGAAAGCTTTTTACTACTTGGACAGACTCAGTGTATATGGATTTTGTATGTTACTGCAAACTGAGCTGTGTCTCTGAATGCAACAAACTCAATCGTGCCTCCCTCAAGAGACACTGACTAGAATTTATTTCATTTAGAAGCATGCTAATAAAATCTGACCAGAGAGACCTGCTGCTTAAAGTTTAATAAATTATTGAAGTTTAAATTATTGAAACACTATTCAACATTCTATCAGCTAATCACAAAAAAAAAAATTGCTGCTTTGACTCAAGCAAACTAGATTGCATATGGTAACACAGCATCAGTAGCTTCTTTAATCATTTTTTTTTGTATTATCACATTGTGTTAACATTTTCCTTTGATGGTACTGAAAAAGTTTGTGCTACTTTTAGAAGCTGACACAAATATAATATGGTAAATGGGGGGGGTTAATTCATTTAGAACCTGTCTGGACAATTATTTATTGCACAAATATTTCTTGGGCAATAAATGTAGAGCAGTGACTAATTTATTGTACCAGATTCAGGCATTTGTTTACCCAAGAAAAGACTTTCCATTCAGCAAAACTGCATTTTCTTAGCATTAAGACTGTGGCTGAAAATATACATTTCTTTTCACCACTAACAAAATTGTTGCAATCTGGAATCTACCTGCAAAAGGGTATTTCCATGTATGCTAAAATTCTCACTTTTCAAGACAAAAATTTGACAAGCTGGTCCATTTCAAAACTGCCACTATAGCCTCTCCCTCTCACCCAGAGCAAACGTTCAAGTGAAATTAATAACTTGGGGCTGGGCCTATGCAAGAGAAGGATTACCAGAGGTGAAACTGAAAAGCATGTGTAGGTGTGTTTTTGACACATTTTGCCATCGGATTACTAAGTGCCAGCTGTTGTGGGAGTTTCCTGCGGGCTGAGTAAAACATCTGATGCAATGGAAAGAGAAAAGAATCAAGGACAGTCAATACCATAATCTACTGTATAGGTAAGCCTAGTGTTTTATGCTTTTGACTTGCTTTGAAATAATATTTAGAATTTAGAATAATATTTAGAATTTTTTTTTAAAAAAATGGTTCTCTAAAGACTGCTTTAACATGTAGCAGAGAAGTGATACTCTCACAGGAATTCCAAAATATTTCCCTCGTACCTTTTCAAAGTATTTACTCATTCCCTTTTTTGCTTTCAAAAAGTCCAGTTTAGGTTTTTCCTCTATGCCTTCATACGAAACTGAGATTCACATAAAAGCAAACTACAGTACACTTATTGCAGAAAATGTCATGAAAATATTTAGCTAAACAGGACAATTATTTTGCCTTATTGTTCCAATTGACCTAAAGTTATAGACCCAAGCTTCAGCCACAGAGTTAGGATTTAAAATTAGTACATCCAGTATATGCAGAAACCTCTAATTGAACTTATTGACGTTTTTTATTTGCCTAAGACAGTCTTGCAATGAGACACATGGAGAAAGGAACCCAGAAAGAAGTCATTCTTGGAAATATATGAATGTGAAGGAATGATTACATGACCCCAACACCTTCGTTCTACATATGGACGTCTCCATTTCCTTATCCACCTTAAGATATTGTTAGCATACCTTTTGTTCTAGCAAAATAATATTTTATTTCAGATAAATGAAACAATGGGCCTGATCAATGATTAAGCTAGACAAGAGGTCAAGAGATGGGGAGATCTTCCAGTCCAATTCTGTCCTGTAGCTTCAGGTCTCTTCACCACCAGCGGCAGATAAACATACAACTAGCTTTCAGCCTGTCATTCCCAGAGGCTCCCAAGCCAATTTGGCATGGAAGACCTTATACACCAACAAAAAAAATTCTAATATGGGATTCACATCCTATGCTGCGCCATGTTAGCCATTACCAATAAAAACCATGGCCCTTATTTTCCCACTCGTTCTCCTGAAAGTGAATAGAAACAGCTCAGGAACATAAGTAGCAATTTAGCTATGCTTAAACTGAGTTTAAGAACTAACTGTGTGGGATTATAGCTGGATTGTCATGCATACAAAATAAAATATTGAACATTTATAGTTAGGCTAAATAAGAATTAAATCTAAATTTGGTTTCCTGGTTTAAGAAAAAATATTCAGATTATACATTTTTAAATACAAAGGGATGAAGTTATCTGAAAAGTAGTGCCAAGCCCTTGATGTTTTTTCCCTCCTTGGGGAAAAAATAACTAAGGACTGCAACAAGTAGCTTTCCTTATAGTGTTCTAACTTGTGACCATCATATTTTCAATAAGGTTCTAGCTATAGTTTTTTACAACAGATTATGTATTATTGGCAAGGAAAATATATTTTAAAAATATCATTCATAGTTCTATATTTTATAAAGCACATTAACTGTAAAGTCTTTATACAGAAAGTTGTAAACCTGATACTACTGTAACTGGGTTTGTAATGTAATGGGCATGTTCTCAGAAAACTTTTAGATGCCCTTTAGATATCTTGTAGAATATATTTGGAGGTTTTTATCCCCAGTGATTCTCCAGTTCCTAAGTGTCCCTCCTGTGTCTGGCTCAACTGCTTTTTACTTCCAATATCCACTGACAAACCTCGGAAGCAGGGTCACTATCAAAGTACTATAGGTATAGAGAAATGTAACTTTCTAAATAGACTTATGTGGTTGCCCTCCAATGCAGCCACCATGGCCCTTTTGCAAACTGAAACCCCAGAAAGGGATTCCCCTTTGAACCTCTCTCTCTTCTTTGTCAATTAGCTGGCAGGATTTCCTTCTTTTTTTTAATGGTTTAGCATATGAAACACTGACACTGTCCATGCTCTACATCTGTTCTACTTTATAGCAGGAAAGAAACTTCCGATTGGGAGATAGAATGGGGAGGAGAATTAAATTGAGTTTATAAGTCTTTGTAAAGATGGAGTAGACAAGCAAATAATTACAGATATGTAAGAAAGAGGTAAGGAAATTGGGAATATTTTCCCCAGCTTCAACCATTTAAGGGTTTGATGAAGATGAGTTAAACTATTAAAATGACACCACATTAATATTGCTTCAGCATGAAAGAGTTAATAAATAATTTTGCATGAAATTTAAACAGGTGTAACTTTTGGGAAGCAAAGTTTATATGAGCCTTTCCTCAAAATATGGGCTGAGGGGGACAGAATTTGTAGCCAAAGATCAGAATTTATATATTAGACACACAGCTGACAAATTTTAGACAAGTTTAGCTGCTGCAACAAATTAAATATATATCTTGCAGAATTCATCTTTTGAAAGTAACTTTTCTGAATTCCTGTAGGAGAGTTCTTTGTCTAAAATCAAGAAAAGAAAGAGAAAAAAAGATTACAACATATTTCTCACAAATTCTGAGGCACAATACAAACAATTGTTCAGACAGAAATGTTGAAAACCCCACTGGGGTTACTAGGGAAAGACAGATTCTAAATTTCTCCTATTACAGTCCCACTTTTTGTGAAGCTTTACATTTATATAAATCAGCATATTTAATAAGAATTATGTATCAGATTCAGGTAAATTCTGAGTTGGATGTGATATCTTCATGTTCTGAAGTTCCATGAAGATCTCTTCAGTATGACCAAAACTAATTAGGTATTAAATTGCTTTCTATAGAGAGAGCAACTCTGCATATTAGTGTTATCCAACCCTATCAAAACCAAGGATCCATCAATAAAAGGAAAGGATTTTTTTTTAAAAAAAATAAAAGATGAAGATTAGTTCTAAATACCATATACTTATTTCCTTGACATTGGTAGGTTTTATTCTTTTGAAAAGCCTAATGCACTTATTTGCTATATCTAGTTTCATCACAAACTAAACTGTAAAACTGATCCTGAGGTTTTTGTAGGTTGGTCAGTGAGAAGTTTGTATCAAATCAGCAGCTGACATTCAGATGACTTGTCTACCTTCATAATAACTGCCTTATAAATTAAATTAGAGTATTCTGAATTAAAAATAATAATAATTAAAACTAAAAGCTATCCACTAGTGTAGTAAGTTTAACAGATCTGACCTGTAAGACTCCAGACAGCTACTAGATAGGTGCAGAAAGAGTTATTCTTGTTGCTATCTAATAGTCCTCCAAATCTAGTAGCCATGTTGTAACAAATCCTTTGCATTATTTTGCCTGTCAACCTTTCAATCAACCTAGTATCTTTTGCTATGTAGGTTGAGACTTACTGTACTGTGTGTGTTATAAATTAATCTGAGTGTTGATCTATTTTTAAATTTCTTTTTAGTCGGACAAAAAGCAAAGATATTGTTTCCTTTGACTTTCTCAGTAAAAATTTCCATAGTTGCACATATTTTATGTCACCTAATTTTCCATGAATTACAGCTGTGCTACAAGTACACATTAATGTGGGCTGACGTATTAGCTGGGAAGCAGAAGATATGAGAATGAGACTGCAGATTGGGAAGATGGAGTGGGGAGGAAAATTAAATTGAGGTTATGAGCCTTTGTAAAATTTATTTGAGAATAAATTTGAACTATGGGGAAAAGATTAGCCAGTTTGTAAAACAGTTCCTCTTTCCCTCCATAATGACTTAGTTTTCCTATTATTCATCTCTTGAATATCAGAAAGCTCTACAGTTCCTTCCAACTACTGTGCTAGCAAAAAGAAAAAAACATGAAATGAAATTCCACCCTCTAGAAATCTGGTAGTTAAGTTCCTTTGTTCAGTGTTGTTCAAGGTCTTCTGCTGTAAGGAGGTGTAAATTTTATAAAACAAGACATCTTGCAAGAGGAGAAAGTTAACATGGCATGATAAGACTTTTTTCCTAGCCCAATTGATTGGCAAAACTGGTGACCACAACAAGCCCTTATAGAATATATTGTCTCTCTGCAGTGATGCTTACAACAGCTTCTAGCCAAAAATAACTAATGTTACTTTTCGGGGTCTTTATTAATGCATGTCATAAAAGGAGACTGAAGCCATTATCATTTTCTAACAATATTAAATTATAAACTCTGTGATGATGCCAGAGTCCTTAATACATTCATTGCTTCTCTTTGTTGTCAATGGAGTTCTTATCCATGAAAAAATCCATGACTGTAGCATATAGCCTGATTAATAAAGACAGAGAAATGCATCATTCATGATAATGTCATTAAAAAATGAGCTCATGTATCATGAAGCATGTCCTAACCCAGGTTATGTGCTACCTGAAAACTGATGAGATCAAACCACCAGTAGAAAAGAACTAAGCATCCAGTTTACAACCTGGATTTTAAAAAAGTGTACTTTAATCTGAATCATACCCAGTATGAACATTTTGGAGCTCAGAAGCATGTTCATTTTTCATATTTGCAATATGTATGACAAAGTCTTGAAGACAATAATTGAGATTCTATGATCAACAAATTTTGGTTCATTCTGAATTTTACTTACAATTTATAGAAACTAACTTTGGACAAGAGATTTAAATTTTAAATTATCAGTGCTCTCCATTGTACAAAACTGCTCAGAACTGTAATTGTTTCGACAGTGTCTAAAATATTTGTCAGATCATTAGCTATGAGTTATTACAATTAAATCAGGTAATCCATTTTTTCCAGATGATGATTATATACATTACAGGCAACAGATTGATAAAAATAGAAATGATAAGAATAGTGATGCAAAAAAATTGATGTGATTGCTGCTGTGGATGTTAGTTTTCCTGTTACTCATTTCATTTGCATGAGTAACCATGAATTATACTGATTGTAATGGATTGATAGAAGATATTTGCATTGTTCAGTTGGAATGGCAGATTAAAAGCATCTTGGAGATTTTCTTCATATTATCGAAAAACATCCCCAGTGTGTTGACATTAGAAATGTGCAGTAGTGTTACAGCTTCCCTTCTTTGTGTGCAACTACCACCATTGCTTTTGAGCTCATCAGAAAAATTAACAAACATTCATGATAAGTAAAGCCATTCTATTGAAGCAGCAACATATAGTTCCACTTCCACAAATATTATGATCAAACAGCAATTTGTATAATATTTTGTTGAACATTTTCAAAGATTTTGGTTTTAATAATAAAAAATATAATATGTACAGAAGGTGATGTGACTGTCTTCTTTATGAGTATTCAATTTCAACCCTGCTTGAGGCAGAGAGACAAGATTATAGCAAATTCTTCTAGTTAGTCACACAATGGGTCAACAAAGAAAAGAGCCATTGGTAATGTCTAATGACCTCATGCAGTTGAAAATTTACAAAGGGTAGGTAAGATGACAACTGAATTCATTGGTCAATGATTGGTGAGGAACAGTCTTGAAGATGGGACAGATGTAAAAGGTAAATTACCCATAGCTACTTTCGTAAGAGAAATTAACCCATAAATTTACACGAAGCTTCTCTTTCATTGTAATCCTCTACGTTCTTTCTTAGAAGCAACCCTCATTAAATTCAGAAGGTTTCATGGTAATGGTCTTAATATTGTCACTTTCATATGGATGTGGCATTACAAAGAAAGAATGGGGAGCTGGCTAGTAAGTAACCGAAAGCAATCTCTGGACTCTCCAATGTGTAAAGAACCTGGGAAAATTTATTCTCTGAGCACTCGAAGTCATGATCTGAAAATAAAAATAGTTCTTTGAAGCTTCACCAGTCCAAATTAAGAACTCAAAGTAACAGTCAAAATAACACCTAACCAAGGACATCATCTCCTCGGGATGAATGCTCTCACAATAAGCCTTCCAATCTCAGCTGTGGTGATACAAGCAGCTCCTTATAAGTCTTACTCCTTTCCTTCCACACAAGGAAGGCTTTCTAGTTTCAAGAACTAGCTTTCTTTTCTATCTGGACAATATGTTGCAATGGGTGAATTCACTTACATTATATAGGCCTGATAAGAATGATCTACCAGAGGGTTCCTCTTCAGGTTTCTGTTTGTGAACTTCAAACCTGCCATCTCCAGCAATTTTTTTCTCCAGCCCCTGCCACCTTCTTCTTCAACAGAACAGCTGTTAGGCAGGCACTGAATTTCCAGACACTCATACTTCTGCTGCTCCGGCTTACAAGGAGCCTGGTATTTTCCCTTCACCACAATGGAAATTATTGTCCTTAAATAGACCACATTGTGTGCAACTAAGCATCACCCCAGGTGACACTTCTCTTTCAGAGTAATCCTGAGCATGTATATTTATAAACAATCCCCATTATATTCAGAGGACCTGCTTAATGGTAAGTGTTCTAAGACTACCACTTCATATCAAAGGTATCATTCACAGGTGGACCATACTGTGCAACTAAATATAACCCATTTCCTTCTGATTTAGAACAACGTTCACTGAATTAAGACTGTTGTTTGATTGGATTAGATTTGAAAAATCTTTATTCCTGGCCACAGGAGCAGGGGGGAAAAGTACCATGCAGGAAACTTTATAGGTAGAAGACTCCATTTGCCCACAGATGGGATTTCAATGTTTTATACAAAGAGAAAGAAAGAAAGAAAGAAAGAAAGAAAGAAAGAAAGAAAGAAAGAAAGAAAGAAGAGAGAGAGAGAAAGAAAGAAAGAAAAAGAAAAAGAAATATTAAAACATTTCAGCAAAAAAAGAATCCCATTAAAAACTATTGTATTGTTAAATTAAAGTGGGGAAATAATTTTAGATAGTTCTCGAGGTTATTTCCTGTGCAGATATATAACTTGTATTAAAGTACAGCAAAAGAAGGAGAATAAATTGAACATCTATTTTCCGGTATGTTTTTGGGTGCAATTCAAGGTGCTGGTTAAATCCTGACATGGCTGGATTTACCTGAGGGACCTGAGGGATCACCTTTTCCCAAGCCTTTATCCATCTAACTAGATATAGCAGAATGGGCATGCTCCAGAACCCATCAGACAAAGACTGTCTGCTAGTGGGGATCTAGAAGATGGGCTTTTTTCCACAGTGGCCCCTATCTATGGAACATTTTAGAGATTAGAATAACCCCTATCCTGGTAGCCTTTCAGAAAGCCCTAAAAACCTGATATGTTCCCAAACCTAGGATGATGAATATGTCAAAACCCCGTTTCTATTGTCAAGAACTGTACTGCTAACTGGCCAAGTATCTTGACTCCTAGGTATATTTGTTTTGGATGTTTCTATTCTTTTTACTGTTTTAAAATGTTTTTAGTATTTTGATTGTTATATACTGGTATATATATACTGTGTGTGTGTGTGTGTGTGTGTGTGTGTGTGTGTTTGTGTGTGTATGTGTAT
>JANHFM010010918.1:64755-75880 GCA_032468115.1 Grayia smithii | reverse complement strand
GGAATTTGTCTTGGTGCATATTCTCTCAGTTTAAATAAAAGAAAAGATACATTCTGCATTTGTCATAGGGTACAACACTTAATGATAGTCAACACTTAATGATAGTCATAGGGAACAAATAAGCAATTGAATCATATTAGGAAACAATATCTGCATTATCAATGTTCAGTTTTGTATTAAAAGGCTGCTACAAAACGATTTCTCATTTCTCCAGACAAAGTACATCAATACTTCTTTGGAAATGTCCTATTCTTGCATATCTTGCATTTGTTCTATATATTTTACCAATTTCTGCCTCTTTATCTTTCCAATCTAAAAAATTGCTAAAGCTTTAATAACTTTTTCTCCAATATCTCCATTAGAATCACCTGGATTGCTTTAATTGGTTTGCATGTTATGGTGATACTCTGTGATTATAATTGTTTGTTGTTTCTGAGATGTTTTTGATGTATCTTCATAGCTGGTATTGGTTGTGCTATAGTGGGTTGAATAGTCAGACACTTTTTGATAAAGTTGTGTAGGTATCCATTTTGTTGTATAGCCAGTCTGATTCCTTTTTCAGGTGTTCTGGGTTGCTGCAGTACATTTGTGCTCAGTTGAATGATGCTCTACACAGCTCCTCTTTCTAATTTACTGCTATTTCCTCTGCTGATGAGGATATCCTAGAAGGGTAGTGTGTTGTTGTTTTCTTCTTCCCTTGTGAATTTTATTTCTTTGAAGCTAAAGGAATAGCTAAACATAGCTAAAGATACATAGCTAAAAAACTTACAAATCTGCTTGGACATTTCATAGAGGGGAATAAATACTCCATCAATTCCCCATTGAAGTGCTTCCAGAAAATCAAAGACCTTATCACAGAAGAAGATGGAATTATGTCAATGCCATAGCAGTCTTTACATCCATAAACCCAGAATTTGTGAAAGATTCCATGGTAGCAGTACTATACAACACACCCAACCTAACCAAATGCACTAAGATTGAAGTACACATAATCATGGACCTCATCAACCTCTGCCTTAGTACCTGTTTTGAATTTAATGGAGAAATATGCCAACAAGACAGAGGAATCCTCATTCTCAGGATGCATGGCAGAAACTAAAACTAAATTAAAAACTAGTACTTTCATGCTTTGGTTGTTCCTTCCAACCAAAAATGTATATCTGAATGTAAATGTCATCTTTGTCATAATAAAAAAGGAACAACTAGAGAAGGTCCATGAAATAGTCAACAACATCTTCAAAGGAGTAAGATTCACAAAGAAAGAAGAGACTATCCAAAAAGATTGTATGAAGAAAAATCAACACTTTTGAATTGTGATGTCAAAATTGCTGAGAATACCTTAGATAAAAGAAGAACAAATCTTTCCATACTAGATGAATAAATACCAGGCTACTCACGGGCAGCTTTATAATGAAGTTAAAGATAAAGTATTTTGGATATATCATGCAAAGGCAAGAGTCACTGGAGAACTGAGAAAGGAAAGGTTTGTGAAGACAGTACAGCTTTAGCCATTTCAGAAAGCTGCACTGTCTTCACAAGACTTTCTCCCCATTTCTGAAGTAGCTAAAACTACTCTCTCTTCACAAACTTTTCTGAAGAAAGTCCACCATTAGCCATGGGTAGGAAATGTTTGCTAGAGATGCTCGGTTCGAAAAGGAGACAGCTGCTGGACTCAAAAGGTGAAAGATTGGTGAAGAAAAATGGAAAAGAAGGCAACTGGGCAAATGAATGCTTGTAGTGAATAAAAGAATGCTTGCAGACTTGCTTGATGGGGTGGGTTGCAGGGGCGGGTTTCCAAACCTGTCACTACCAGTTTGCTTGTGGGCATGAGCATGATGCTTCTACGCATGCACAGAAGCATCTGGGTGGGTGGGTGGAGCCTCCTACCGTCACCACTACCAGTTTGCCTGATCCAGTGCGAACAGTAGCAACCCACCACTGGTGGGTTGGGAAGCCACATGGAGCTGGGGAGAGAAAGCAGTTGGCAAATGATTGTTAGCTGAGGCTTCCTGAGCTATGACAAGTAGCTGCAGAGCTGCAAATTCTGGAATTGCTTGCCACCCCACAGGACAGAGTGCAGGGTGACCAAAAGAACAGAGATGGGGAAAGCAGATAGGCATGTGGGGAGAGTTGGAGGCAATCCCTTACCTCATTGAGGCTAGGGGATGGCAGGGACCAACCTCAAGATGGCTTAAATTGGGATGGTGTTCAGTTAATAAGTGCAATGGGGAGAGCTAGAATTGCAATTATTTGGTCAGTACACTCATGTGAAATCTCGCTTTGTGAATGCATTGATTTACAATAGAAATTCTAATTCCAATTGTTTCATAAATTAAGGACTACTTTAAAAGGCACTTTTGCCAAGTAGCAGTCTGTCTTAAAATACAGTACCATTTAATAACAAAGAAAAGGATAAGGAATAATTTATCCTGCTGGAAACAGATTATTAATACAGGTAGTCTGTATTAGACTTATGACCACACTGGAGCCCAAAATTTATGTTGCTAGGTGAAACATTTTTAAGTGGGTTTTTCCCCTATTTAATGAACTTTCTTACCACAGATGTTAAGTGAATCACTGCAGTTGTTAAGTTAATAACATTGTTGTTAATCTGGCTTCCCCATTGTCTTTGCTTGTCAGAAGTCACAAAAGCTGTTCACATGACCCCTGGACACTGTAACTGTCATAAATATGAACTAGTTGCTAAAGGTTTGATTACATGACCAAGGGCATGCTGTAAATGTCATAACTGTGAAAAGCGGTCATAAGGTGCTTTTTTCAGTGTCATGGTAACTTAGAACAGTCACTAAATGAGCTGTTGTAAGTGGAGGGCTATCTGTACTTGTGTTTTTTCTTCTTGTCAGCAAAGTTACTTTCTCCAAAGCTACCATTTCTGAACTATAAAATTCCAGACAACATTGAGATGGACACATAGTTTGCTAGATAGTAATCATTTTAGACTTTTACAGCCCAATAGGGTAGCCACATTTTTTCTGATACAATTGTGTATAATTTTTCTCCTTTCTCAGTAATTTCTGAGTAATTTCTAATCAGAATGCTTTTGTATATGTTTGTAAAAGATATCCTTCTATTTTTCATGAAAGACTATATGTTGTTATTGGTGGACAAATTTTAAAAAAAACAAAACACAAGTTGGTTTGGAAAATAAACACTGAACATTTTCATTATCATTGCAGGATGACTGCAGAGAATTTCCCAAGTATGTTACAGTGTGCACTAGGGATTACAGGCCAGTCTGTGGGACCAATGGAAAAACATATGATAACAAATGTATGTTTTGTTTCGAAAAAAGGTAAGTAATCAATTTATAAGAAGTGTTCCCAGGAGAAGGCCATTCAGGGGCTTGGAAATAGAGTGACATATAAACTGAAGCATAAAATAAATATATATGTTGTACATTATTATAGATATTTTTTACTCAACCTGCAGGGCACTAACAATATAGTAGTCATTTTCAGCTATTGGAATAACATCTTAATGTTTTATGGGTTACTGTAAGAGGAAATTTACAAACAAACTTTAGAAGTGCAATACTATTTAATTATTTGTGTAATGTATCGAGATTCTGCTAACAAAGTTCTACCATATGCATCAGTGTCTTCGGCATTTCATCTGCTTTAATGAGTTATTTTTTTCACCAGAGCTAGCAGCTTGATTCAAGTATACTGCTGAGCAGCAAACGTACTGAATGCCATGTTCCAAAACATGCTACAAGAGAACATGAAATTGTTTTCAATGTCAATTTAATTAAGACTCATTGCTACATTTGTTCCTTCTGTTTCCCCTGCAAGGAGAACTGGAGATAACATTGGCATAGCCTATGAAGGCGAATGCAAGGTATATGTTAGAATTTTAATCTACATCTATAGACTTTTCATTCTGTAACCAGAAATTCAAGCTAGAACTGATACTAAATCGTGTGTGTGTGTGTGTGTGAGAGAGAGAGAGAGAGAGAGAGAGAGAGAGAGAGAGGGAGAGAGAGGGAGAGAGAGAGGGAGAGGGAGAGAGAGAGAGAGGGAGAGGGAGAGGGAGAGAGAGAGAGAACATATACTAAAACCATTAGTAGTATTAATGATCTAGTCCAGGGGTGTCAAACTGACATCATCACGGCAGCATCACATGATATATTGGGACTTTCCGCCCCTTTCTTAAACCGGGCATGGGCATGGCCAGCGCGTCATGTATCCATCCCATGGGTCGGGGGGTAACAGCCCTGATCTAGTTCATAATATTGGCAGGAAGTTCAAACCTACCCTCCCCACCATCAAAGCCTGACTAAAATTGTGGGAGATATATAGCAAATCCAGTACTCAGTTTTACAGAACATAATATAATGCTAACATTATTTGAAACCTAGGAAAGCATAGGTAATGGATTGTTACCTTTTGATCCTTTGAATTTAACTTGTATTTAATTTAATTAAAGGATTCATTATTATATGAAAGAGACAAAAGGATCTACTTAAGGCTTAGCCTAACTGGGGAACAAGTAATGGCAGTATAGGAGTATGAAAGTACAGAAGGCAAATCATAATCATATTGTAAGCTTAGAAGGAGAAAAATAGTGTGTAGGTGTGTATGGGAGTGTGTATGGGGATGTGTTTTGTGTGTGTGCATATTGATAAAACTGTGAAAACTGAAGCTGTTACTATTTTCCTTATATGTATTTATCCCATGAAGGATTTCTGGCAGTTAAATTCTTGGGGTTATGTGTGTGTGTGTGTGTTGGTGTTGTGAGCTTAATGTACCTCTTTTGAATAAAAGTTTCTCTCAGTCCAAATATATTAAAAAAGCTAAAAATGTGTCTCTTGAAGCTCAGAAGAAAAGATTATCTACTTTTGCTGGAAGATGGTAGTAAGGTTGACTGCCTTTTAAAAATATCATGACTCAGTATCACTGTATCTTGATGCCATTTCCAGTAATCAAACACAAGGCCTGCAGGCCGGATCTGGCCCATGGGATGCTTAGATTTGGCCCATGGAGTTGGCCTGGATCCAGCAAAGGACTAGTCTGTGGTGCCTCTGCCAGTGAAAACGGAGCTTGGGAGCTATGTGTGCCCCTGGTGCTGTATTTTCGCTGGCAGAGGGATGCAGGAGGGGCTGTTGCAGCCAAAACTGGGGCAAAGGGGGGAAAAGGCCCCTGAGCCCTGTTTTCACTGGCAGAGGGTTGCAGGAGGCCGAAAACAGGCTCCATTTTCTCTGGCAGATGGCTATCAAAACAATCTAAAAAGAAAACAAAAGGAAAAATGTTTCCCCTTTTGCATTTGAGCATGCAAGAAGGGACAGGAAAGGATAAAGGGAAAGAGGAAAGACAAAGAAAAAGAAGGGAAGATGGGAAGAGAGCAAGTAAGGAAAAATAAGGAACGAAGGGAAGGAAAAAGAAAGGAGAAGGAAGAGAGAAGGAGAAGGAAGGAAGGAAGGAAGGAAGGAAGGAAGGAAGGAAGGAAGGAAGGAAGGAAGGAAGGAGATTCTTAATTTCTTTTAACTGTCATATTTATAACATTTTAAATTTTATATAACATTTATAACATTTTAAATTTTTTGTAAGCTGCCCCGAGTCCTTCGGGAGAAGGGTGGCATATAAAAATGATAAAATAAATAAATAAATTATAATGAGAGGGAGGGAGCGTTTCAGGGAAATCCTGCCTTAGCACTTGACCACCACAGGTGCTTCCGAGCTGGCCATGTCCACCATGGCCATGCCCCCCAGCTCTCTAAGATTAAACATGACCCTCATGTGGCCCTTAATGAAATTGAGTTTGACACCCCTGATCTAACTTCAATATAATAAGTTTCAACCTCCTGCTATATAAGAAAGTAGGGGAAAGGTAGAGAAAAATCTGTCATTTTATTTAATTTTTCTGAGTGAAATAGACATGACATGGGAATTAAGCATGCTAATCAGTATTATGTGTCAAACATATACTTGCATACAGCAACTCTTTTCATGCAATGGCTTGGGTCTTGGTTTTTTTTTCTTTCCCATGACTCCTTTAGCAAGATCTCTGCTGGATCTACCCAGAAATATGCACTAATGAGCATGACCCTCTTTGTGGTACTAATGGAGTGACGTATGCTAATACATGTCTCTTTTGCAAAGCGTGGAGGTTAGTGTATTTTGCATTTAATAGAATTTGGATAATTGCAAGGGCGCAATTTAATAAATCAATATGGTCAACTCTTTGTACTAATCTTTCCCCCATCTGTTTTTTTTCTTTCTCTCTCTTTTGTCCCTGAATGTTCATGGGCAGTATTATTTGTGTGGAATAGACTAATACATTTTTTTGTGATTTAACTGATTGAATGATCACATTTATGTTACCTTTTTTTAAGGAAATATGGAGATACTATTAACATACAGCACGGAGGACAATGCATAGAAAAGGCAAGTTATCCCAAAATAGCACACAAAAATATCATGAGGTAAATATCATGGAAAAGGGGCAATTGGTATACCTGGAATCATTCCCAATCTGCTTGTTCTCTCGTGGAACTTTTTAAATTACTACTGCATTCATAAAATTATGTATACTGTTGTAGAAGAATGGCTAAACTGTAGGGTAGATCGATTGAGGTCTCAAACTTTTTTTTTTTCAAAAATATTCTCTGGATTAACAGATTAACAGAGTTGGAAGGGACCTTATAGGGCACCCTGCCCCTGAATCCTATTTTGGGTTACTTCTTGATACTCACCTAACTTGCAGGGATACCTCACTTGGTGTCCTTTCCCTAATCTCAGTGTCTAAGAATGACAAGACTATTATAACTAAACTGCCCTTTTTTGCAAACTAAATGTAAGAATAGCACTACCACTCCTTTTGCAAATAAGTAATTTCTGCAATGCAATCTCCTGGTTATATAGCTTAGAGATATGTGACTGTCTTTCCTTTCTTTTGTGGGAGACAAACTAAGCAAAATCAAAATTGATTTTATAAAATTAACAGATTATAATAACTCTTTTAAACTTTAGATTTCAGAATATTGCAGAAGGTAAATTCAAATCATAGCAACAGCTTTAAAAACAAAATACATAAACTACTGCAATTTTCCAGATATGCTAGGCTACTACATATAAAAATTAACTTGGTGTAAAGAGATTTGACTAAAATTTAAAATTATTGTATCAAATCACAAAAGGTTCTAAGGAAAAATTATTTCCTCATATATAAACTAAAATATGCACAAAAGACATAGATATATATATAGGATTGGTAAATTTACATAGAAAAATAGAGATTGGTGAGTTTACATAAAGATTCCTTCATTTTAGAAGATTGTTGTACAGTCTCCAATATTCCCTTTTAGGAGATGTTTATGAAGAAGTTGGTCAGACAGCAGTTACAAAGGATCCTGGAGGAAATAGAATATCTGGACCCATTTCAGTCAGCTGTCAGACTGGGGTATAAAAAGGAGACTTGGTCATATATGTTGATTTGTTTTGGCAGACCCAGGATGCGTTGATGCCTCCATCTAGTGCTCCTTGATTTCTCAGTGGCTTTCAATATCATTGACCATGATATCCTTCTGAATTGGCTGTTGATTGGGAATGAAAGGCACTGTGTTGTAGTAGTTCAACTCTATCCTAAGAGTTTGATATCAGTCCATATTGATGGGGAAGAAATTCCATCTGTGGTACCTCCGTGCTCAATCTTCTTTTCTCCCCTGCTTAACATTTACATGAAAGTTAGGTGAAGCCATTGGTCAATTTGGGGTTCAATATTATCTATATTGCTTATATCTCAACCCTGAGCTACGCAGATGAAGCTGTCAATGTGTGGACATAGTTTGAATGTGGATAGACAGAGCAGAATACTCAATTCAGCTTAATACTGACAAGACTGAGTGGTTGTAGCTGCAGAGAGAAGAGCTGCATCTAGAGTATGGTTGACTAAGAGGCAGCCTAGACCACAGCAGAAATATGGACATGATAAAGAGCAGGTAGCATCTATGACTAGGAAAGCCTTTCCACAGGTTCATCTTGCACCTTTCCTCCACTATGATGTCTTTCAAACAATAACTCATGCTCTGGCTCATGGCTTGACTACTGCAATGTGCTTTATATGTGGTTTCACTTGAAAATCATCCAGAAGTTTTAACTTGTCCAGAATGCAGCAACATGGACAATAATGGGCATGCCTTAGTATGCCCATGTAATCACCCTACTTTATAAATTGCAATGATTTTCAGTTTGATTTTCGGTGCAGTTCAAGGTGTTGTTAATTACTTTTAAAGCTTTACATGGCATGACTACTTATCTTCCTAGCATCTGTCTGGCCACTTGGATTCAGCAAGGTTGGTGCACTCCAGGTTCCTTCAATTAAACCATGCCTTCTGTTGGGATCCCAGAAGCATACTTTCTCTGTACACTGTCTGCCCTCTGGTCTGATGTTGCCACAGAAATCTGACCTTTTTAAGGTCAACCCTACTGACCTTTTCAAGGGCCATGATGGAGGTCTTTCCGTAAGAAGTGTAGCTCTCTTGGAAAGTGGATGTCTGTCAGCCCTCCAAGATAGGCCATAACTTTCAAAATGAAAGTTATATTATATTATTACCAATATTACTTTTATTACAAAGATATAGTAACAGAATCTTGTATGTCTGAATGTTCTTCCCGCATCCTTCCCTCTATCTTTTTGTGAACGTGGAAAGGCTCTACCTGATGTGTTTAGGTATAACATGGTTCTGGACTGCACTCAAGTTTCTTTTGTCTATGTCTTGTCTGCATTTCTTCCTATATTTTTCCCAGACTCAGATGATGTCTGAGGGGTTAGGTGATACACAAATAGAATAAAATTATTTAAATAAATACAGCACCAAATTGATGTTTCACATTTGGTATTCCACGTCTCCATCTTATTATGGTTTATATATCATATGGATCACTTAAATCCATTTTGTTGCGTTAGGGTTATAAATGAAGAAAAATTGTTCATCACATGTAAAAGGAATTAAGTTTCAAACAAGATTTTAAAAAGTAAACCATTTTTACAGCAATTATTCTAAGTGTGAATAAAAATATGACTGTGGCCTTCTATTTCATTATAATTACGGTACATTTTAATATGCAATATAAATTTATAGTGACATTTTTTAAAATTTGTTTTAAACATATCAATCCCATTAGACTAATATAAAATTATATAATGTGATATCTTGAAGATATTTATGTGATTCTTGTCACTAATAATTAAAGTAATGAATGCACCAAAATTATCTTCTAAATTTCCTAATTCAAATTTGAATTAATAGCTATCCTAGTTATTCTATTTTGATTTTTTAAATTAAAAATTTACATGAAAAGATATTATATATTTTATATTAATATCTAACGTATTTTTATTCAACCTAATACACTGTACTGAAACTAACATATACAGTACATGATATTAATTTAGTTCTTTTGGACTATGTATAGTCTGATTTTTCTAAACTGGGTTTTCTATTTCCTTATTTTATCTAATTCCAATAAAATTAAATAAATAATTACAATTATTTGTAAAATTGTTACCATTCTTCTTTTAAAATTTGAATAAAATAGTTCTTATAATCATATTCATTAATTTTACAGCACTTTTATATCATCTTGATGGCCCAATTTACTTTAGTTTTTATAAGATAGGTTGCAATCCTGTTATCCATTGTATTTCAACCAAATAAATAAAATAATAATATTTGAAAGTACATGTTGTATAACTTCTTGCTCTAGAAGAGAAACTAATATTAATTAACTTACTGAAAATATTCCTATTTTTTCCCAATTGCAGAAGAATGAACCTGAATTAAATTTTGATAATCCATTGATAATAATTTTGCTTTCTGAGCTGGAATGTGTTTATTGTTATATTACCTGCATTTTTCAAATATACTGATTTAATTTAGGGAGTCATAACTACTAAAGACCAAAATAAAAGAGAGGATTTAAAGCAGTGTTTCTCAACCTTGGTGACTTTAAGATGGGTGGACTTCAACTCCCAGAATTACCCAGCCAGCAAAACTGGCTGGGGGATTCTAGGAGTTGAAGTCCACCCATCTTAAAGTCACCAACGTTGAGAAACATTGGTTTAAAGGGACGAGAATTTAAAATCAATCACAATCATGTATAATGTTATTCTATTCAGCTACAAAACCACACTTCCTATTATTCTCTGATTTCCTCTGTGTTAATTTGTGAAGACGTGTCCTCCTTATCATGTAGACCAGACAAGAAATGCAACCAGTTGAGCTAACTGGTTTTATTGTAAGGCTACATTAACATAAATCCACAAATCTGAAAGTACGAATCTCCTGTAATCTCCCTCACAGCCTGAGAACTTGGGGGGGGGGGGTTCCCTTCTGACCCTCTTTCTGTGCGCATTATGCAGCGGTGGGCTGGGCCCCCTCTTATCTGCCCATTTTGTAGGCAGCATCTCTTCCCCCTGTCTCCCAAGGTCATTTTTCTATACATCATAAGCAGGGGTGAGTTTCACTTACCTTTGCTACCGGTTCACTCGTGCACCACTTCTGTGCATACGCAGAGCATATTTGATGATGTCCAAGTGGGTGAGCAGAGCCTCCTGCCGCCAGTGCTACCAGTTCGCCTGAACTGAGGCAAATCTGTAGCAACCCACCATTGATCATAAGCACTAAGCGACCTCAAAGCTGCAATATAACCTCATTCACTTGCTAGAACAAGAAAGGTTATTCAATTACTGACAGTGTCCAGTAGATGGTATCATTTCTGCCACTTTGAAGAAAAAAAAATGTCTTTCCTTTCATTCCTTTATAATACACCCTTTTATTTTTCCTTTATATTAAACATTCTGATCCTTAATAACATTTGTCGATGCGTTTCTTATGTGTCATCCGGTTGTTTTTAACTCCTTGTGACCACATAGATCAGTGGTTCTCAACCTCTGGGTCGGGAGCCCTTTGGGGGTCAAACGACCCTTTCACAAGGGTCGCCTAAGACCATCAGAAAACACATATTTCCAATGGTCTTAGGAACCGAGACTCCTCTATCCATCTCCAGGTGAGTCTAATAGGTCCTATCTCCAAGTAGGCGCCGTAGACTCTGATTTTCGTTAGGTGTGGGCCATTGCGCTTGTGAGAAAGGTCGAGGAAACACCT
>JANHFM010010918.1:2011-21178 GCA_032468115.1 Grayia smithii | reverse complement strand
CATTGTAATATTTTCCCCATCCAAGCTCATGGGCCTCTGGAAATCCATCCCTGCATTTTAAAAACTTCCTGAAATTAGTTAAGTATTAACATTTGTAAATTTAGTAAATATTGTGAGGGTTTGAAGTGCCTAGAAACTAACTAAGATTACCACTTCACCATCCTTTTCTATAACTATTATTGTTTATATAACAAAAATATTAAGGTGTTCAACCATTTCAACCTTGAGCTACAAAAATTACAACTTTTACTTTTCTCACCTCTAACTGAAATTTAGTGTTTCCAACAGAATAATTTATGACCTTTAAATTCCAAAACCCATTTGTTCCAATAAATCTCAACTATCTAAAATTACTTGATTTTTAAAAAATGTTTTGATAACTATGGCAGTTACACAAGGAGCGCATGCCTCCTTGCCCTGACAAACAGCCTGTGCTTCAGCTCTCCCTGCCTGCCCATCTGTGCCCTTTTTGACCATCCTCACTCTCCCACCTATCTCTGCTGGCCTCTGCTATCTCCTGCTGACCTTTGCTATCTAATTCCTATCACTACATAACTTCCTGAGTTTTCTTCCTGAGTTTTCTAATCAGTCTAAGACTTACATTTATGTGTCATGTGTCCTGTAATTGTCTGTGTTGCAGGCTTTGCATTACTTTATATTGCTCTTCTGTTTTTCCAATATTGCAGCAGTGAGTGGTAAAGGCAAAGCTCCACTGCGGAAAAGATGTAGTGCCAGTCGGGTGAAACTTTTTCTTTCTGAGGAGAGCAGCTGTGAAAAGGGCTGTCAAGTCACCAGTGAGCAGATTAAAGCAGATATGAAAGCAGCCAGTGATGTGACCACAGAAAAAAATAAAAACAAAGATTGTAACCCAAGCTGTGGTGGAGACACTGGACCTCCAGGAAGCTCGTCCTCTGCTGCTTCTCAAAGCCTGGAAGATGTCAGGAAAGCAGATAGCTCTACTGAGTCCCTTTCTATAGCTGCAGAGGATTCTGAGAAGTGTCTCTGTAGGAATGAAGAGTCCAGTGAACGGAATGATGAAGATAATTCTTTATGCTCCAGGTGTTCCTGCTATGTGCCTCAGAGCCAGCAAAAGAGAACTAATGGTGCTTCTGATGATGAATGTCCATCTACCAGTGGAGCCTGTGGTACAAATGGGCCATCTGTGGGAGGTGCAGAACTTTCTCTGAGAACTTTAGCAAACGGTAATTCCTCAGGGGAAGCCAGTAATGAGAGGACTAATGAGGGTGTCTGTGGGACTGCTAATGAGGAGGGCAGTACTTTACAGCAAGCACAGTTTGAAATGGAATACAATGAAGATTATCCTCGTAGGCCTTTAACAAGAGCCAGAAGTAGACTTTCCCATGTGCCTTTGGTGTCTCAGCCAGGTAAGATTACATTATGTAAATTACTGTCTTGTATAAATTGTCTTGCTTTGTAACCCTAGCTCCAAAGGAGTATAGAATACAAAAGTAATATGTTATTATAATAGCAGAAATGCCTTCTTAAAATTATTATCCCAATTCTTGTATTAACAGATCTGCATATGAATAGAAATGGAAGAACGAAAGCTGCTTTGGAATGACATTTTTGAGTTGATTTCATATAGGAGTCCTATTATGGTATTGCATTGTAGTTCTATACTTGTTTTCATCAGTATAGTTCTTTCAATGATATTCCCTAACCACTTTAATATGACTCCCACAGAACCTGTACTGTACGTTCCCTAAGAATTTTAGCAATGTTGAACACCTTCCCAATAAGGTGAACCAACAAATACTGTCAGCACACAAAAGAGATATTGTTGACCATGTTCTATAATCAGTTCTTCAATTTAAAATATATACTCAGGAAAATAAATACCCAGCGGTAATTCTTGCATATTTCATCTTTCTTACATGATTATTCATTTTCCAAATTAAGGGTACTATATTTTAATTATAATGACAGTAGGAATTCTGAATGCCTCATCATTGTTTATGTGGAACTCAAATGATTTCTACCACAGTGATTGTAATCCTCCCACTGTTGCTTCATTGCAATTATACAGACAGTAAAATAACATGTATGCTTAGCTGTGTAGGTCCAAAATATGAACTGAACTAAAATGAGGAAATGTAAATCCTAATGCTGAATTCTGAGGAGAATTTCCTTTCCTCAGATGTGTGTTTCTTTCATTGTCGAAGCATTTCTGGGGCATTTTTGCTTTGAATCATATCTGTGGTACTACATCTTGTCTTGTAGAATTTACTTTTGTTTGTAAAGTGACATAACAAACAGTTATATCAGTTCTTGGGAAGTGCTACTTCCAACACTTTGGCAGCTATTATCACTATTATGAAGTAAATATTGGTTAATTATTAGTTACTCTGTATTCCTTCTGTAATCTGAGGTCTGATATGGCAGTTTCATTTTCTCTAATGCATGAACAGATTTAAATATTTAATCCTGAGAAGTCTGCATTACCTAATTTACACCTAGAATCATGTCGTTTTATTTAATTGTACAGTACACATCTAATCCCATTTGTGCAAGTCATATATAGAAAATACTATGCAGAACTTTTCCTGCTTTCTTCAACAGACTAAATGAAACTTGATAGAACTTCAGCCTATTATTTGTGTCATTTTAACACATTTTATGGTTTTCCAACATATTTTATGATGTTTCTTTATTTTTTTTTCTTGGATTTCGGGATAGACTGAAATGTTTTTTTAAAAAACAGTCCAAAAGAACTAGTTCTTAATATTTTGTCACGTTGACTGGCCACTGCCCACCATTCTGAAATTGATTTTGGAATCTTAATTCTGTCTAGCAATTTTTAAGGAAATCTTCAAGATACATCATTATTGTCAGTATTTTAAAACTGTCACAACTGTAACTAATCATTTATTTTATTTTGCCTTGTCAGAAGCAGCCAAACCAAAATCTCGACATTCAGTGAAGAGAAAACGGACAGCTGACAAGTCCACAAGTACCAGTGATCCTGTGATTGAGGATGATCAC
The DNA here is from genome assembly GCA_032468115.1 of Grayia smithii. NCBI lineage: Eukaryota > Metazoa > Chordata > Lepidosauria > Squamata > Grayiidae > Grayia > Grayia smithii. The sequence continues at coordinate 18,175 of JANHFM010010918.1, read as the reverse complement.
ATCCAGGTGAGTACTTTGGGTCAGAATTATGGACAATCAATCACATTCAGGTTGATTGAAAGTTGTCTTTTCTAAATATATTTTCTTGCTAAGTTGATTGCATACAATTTACAGTATCAGCCAAAGTAGCCAGTGTGTTCCAGTTAAGAATGTTGCAGGTGCCAGACGAGGAGGAGAAAGATTTTCTAAAAAAAGAGAATTTCAGATATAGAGCCCATTTTTCAGTACTGCCCACATTTTGTCACCCAACATTAGGTGTCCTGGCGATTAATAATTTGACTGGTTAATTGGTTTGGCGTGGTCCATGTAGTAGTTTTTAACTTTAAAAATAAATTCTCTAGGTTTTGACACTAAAATCAAAAAACCTTGTTGGAATCACTTTGACTAACTGCGGCATAACAGACCTGGTACTGAAAGATTGCCCTAAAATGATGTTCATTCACGGTATGTACATTTTGTTTCTTTTCTTTTTTAATTTTTTTTTAAATGCATCAATATCAATACATGAACAGTGAGGTATCTGGGTATCATTCATTTGAATACAGGTAGTAATGATAGTATTATTATTTGTGTTTTAAATCATACTTATGTAATTGTAATAATATTCTTATACATATTTGTATTAAAATATAAGCCTTCATTATTTAATTGTTCAACATTTTAATTCTAATAACAATACAGTATCATTAGAACGTACATAATATCCCCATCTTTCAACCACTCATCTTTGTGTGTTTCCTTGAAAATAAGACCCTGTCTTATATTTTTTTGAACCCTGAAATAAGCGCTTGGCCTTTATTGCTATGCACTCAAAAGCCCGATTGGGCTTATTATTAGAGGATACCTTATTTTGGGGGAAACAGGATAACTATTACTTTTAATATATTATATAAAAATGTGCATAATAATATTTCCCCTATTTCTTGTGTCTGCCTCTAAACTAGCTTCTAGTATAAAGCCAACATTGTGTTACAAAACATTTCCTCTATCTGTCATCTCTTGCCTGTTTTAATATTTCAATTCTTATTCATTTTTTGATTTGCCTTCCAAATTCCTCTCTTGGGTCTTCATCCTCCCTTGGGTCTACCTCTTTCCTGTTTAGCTTAGATATTTCTTCCATCTCTACTTTCTTTCGCTGCCAAGCCTCCAGAGGATCTGCCCAACTCTCCATTTTGTTTTCAAAGATATCTTTATCCAGTATCATTTTTGGGTCTTTTAGCATATATTTTCTCTGAATTGCTTCATAAGTTTGTATTACCTCCTCCCTCTTATCTTGTTTTGTTTGTTTATTTAGTTCTGCCTTTTCCCCTGGTCTCTCCCTTGTCTCCTCTCTTTCCAGGGCTTTTTTTTTTATCATTGTTCATTATCCCTTCTGGAGCACTTTCTAATTTCCCATTTATGTTATTCATTAAGTCCATTATCTCCCTGTGATTCCTTGTCATAGTATCATGAATTCTTTGAAACATCGCCACGAATTCTTTTTGCAACTGACTTATTTCCCTCTGCTGAAACATCTTGCCTTCTTATTTGATAAGTCCAAATATCATTCAGTAATCTGTCAATGTTCTATCACTGCCCCAGAGTCTCAATTATTTTTGCTCTCAGAAAGTCAATCTGGAAACCATTTATTCAGTCCTGATGTTGCTCCTCCAGAAATACAGTAATATAGTTCTTTATGTCCTATTTATAGTCAATTCTTTTTAGGTAATCCAGGAAGATTTCCAAATGTCTCTTTAAGTCCCCACTATAAGTTCAATCATAACTCCTGATATTTAAAAGTCACTTTACTTTAGATGTCTTCTGTATTTTCAACGTTAGAGCTCAAGTAGTCATGGAATAGATAAGTATAAAGCAATAGATAGCACAACAGTCCTCCAGGCATTATTTCCACTTTATCAGTATAATCCTATCAGTATTTTTCTCAGGGTTGTAGTGATGTAATGTATTCCATTCACCAGTAGATGGCACCTTCCGTTTAACTTCAACATTGCATAGATTCTAACAAGTTTCGTTTGCATTTATTCAAACAAATAATCAAAATTCTGACAAGTAATTCCAGCATTTTAAAATGCCTTATTGCCAGTAAAAATTAGAGATCCAATCTTTCTGAGTTTTTAAAGGTTTTACGCTCTCTTTTGAATATCCTTTTCTTTCTTTCTTTTCTCTCTGTTCGCCGCTTAATCAAACTCTTCAAAGAGTCTCTTTTCCAGAGTTAATTTTCTTTGGGCTAGGTTTTAAATAGAAAAAAGTCACCTCACCCAGTTCCAGTCACTGTTCATCCACACTGCTCCAGCACAGTCTTTGTTTTTTCAGCTGCACCAGCTTCAAGGCAGCCATAATGGCTGCCACTCCTTTTCGTTGTCGGCTGAGAGGGGATTAGCCCTGGATCAAGGAGAAAAGCTGCCACTCTCCATGACCTTCAGGGCACCCCTCCACTCTTCGTCACTCCTACAGAGTGACTTTAGCCCCTTATGGGACTCTCCAACGAAGGGATTCAGAGCAAGTTCGCAAAGCCCTGCTTTTCGCATCTGAAAGCGCCATGATGTCAACTGGAAGTTGTACATTTTGTTTCTTGAAGCTTGAGAAATATTTTTGAAATTGGGTGGAACTGATGGGGTATTCTTCTTAACAAGCTGAACCATAAATGTCTTTTAAATCAATAAATAATATGGTTTCTCCACCTCTATAAACATGCTCTATTGGAGGAAATCAGATCAGTAATAAAATATAGAATCATAGAGTTAAAAGAGATGGTTTAGGTCATCACATTTATTCTCCTCAGTAAAGGAGCCCAGGTTAATCCAGCTGCTTGAGCACATTCCATGAAAGGGTATCTACTGCTTCTCTGATTATTTGGTTACACCATTATAGACTAAATGCATTTAAAATGACACTCATTACCTCTCTTCCTAGTTAAATAAATAAAGAGGCTCATGGCATGTAAAGATTTAAAACATACATACCTTTGTCTTGCCCTCAATGACTCTTCTCGGTGGCTCCAACTGTTGCCTTTTCAAAGCAACATCATGCAAATTAAGCTAACCGTCCATGCTAAACTCTTTCATAAAGATGACATTTTCAATCTGAGATTAGTTTCTTCATTTCACCTCCCATAGCTGTAATATTAAATGATTAATTTTTATTGTATAATTGTTTACTTGGTTGCTTTTCCCTTTTAGCCACCAGGTGTCGTGTTCTTAAGCACTTAAAAGTAGAGAATGCACCTATTGTCAATCGTTTTGATTATGCTCAGTGCAAGAAATTAAATATGGATCAGGTCCTAGATCAGATACTCCGGATGCCTCCAGAAAGAAACCGGATTATTTACCTTCGTCCAATGCAACAGGTATGTATCTAACTTTCACTTAAGTAAAAGAGTTTGTGCATTGTTCTATACTCTGCTATTTTTTCTTTTCAACATAAGAAAACTATTAGCATAAAGTTACTTTAATGGCATATTTTAATTGATTTTTTTAATTCATCTTATGGTTGTTGCACCGTTATATAAGTACTTCCCAACCTGGGTAAATTACCCAAAGTGGGCACATGTCTTTTAAATAAATGTTGTTTCTCACTTCTGTAAACATGCTCTATTGGAGGAAATCAGATCAGTAATAAAATATAGAATCATAGAGTAGGGTTTTTGGTGGGGTAACGACACATAAATCTATTGCTTGTCATAACATGGACATTTAAATTATGCCATGCTTAGTAAAATAGATTCAGAAATCTTCAAAAATATTCGCATGGTGAAAATTAATGAAATCATCTTTTTGCAGAAATGTATTTTGCTATTTTCTGTTGTTACAAGCATGTTGTTCCCCACTTTACAGGTTGACACGCTGACACTTGAGCAAAAAATATTTAGTGGTCCTTATCCATATCATATCTGTGTCATTCATGAATTCAGTAATCCTCCAAATGTTCGCAATAAAGTCCGGATTCGCAGCTGGATGGACACAATAGCAAATATCAATCAGTAAGTCAGCTAACCATGTGCGTTTGTGTTTGTGTTTCTCTTTGTGAGCACATGCATTCCTCAGAATGGGACAGAAGACTTCCAGCTTCAGGATGATGGCATTGATTTTTTCAAATAAAACAGCTGATCTGATTTGGCTCAGGTAGAAGAAGCCTGGAATATTAATAGCAGTCTTTAAAGTCAGACATCTTTTGAAAGATTCTGTTCTTTTGGAGTTTTAGAAAGAATAGTAGTGGTAGTATTATTATTATTTAAACTTGTATGCTTCCCAACTTGCAATGACTCTGAGCACCTTACAACAATCAAAGAAATTACAATCAAATCAATAAAACATAAAAGTTAAATATAAAATGTGCCCTGCCTGATGAAATGAGGGATCTCACACTTCCTTGCCAAAGCCCTGGGTGAAGAGCCAGTAGATACATACATTCATACGTACGTGTATAGTTTGTGAATGCATAGATATCTATATTAATAATTCTTTCAGCTTATATTTTACACATGGAGTAAGGTTAAATCACACTCTAGCACAGCTGTACTTGTTACTTTATTGCCTGTAAGAGTAGTCCACAAATTGATTCCCTTATGTCTTCTGCAATTACCTTGAATATTTACTTAAGTAATGATGGATCTAATTTGAATAAGTAGATAAAATGTATGGGAGTTGAAGACCAACAAATGAGGGAGGAATGGAAATCATGAATTAGATACATCTATACAGAGTCAGTTTGGGAAAGTCCTGTTTGTAATTTCAATATCTTAGGTTGTTTTTGATAAATATCTCATTTATTTGCATATGTTTTCTTCATTTGGTCCTTCAGAGAGCTTATTAAATATGAATTCTTTCCTGAAGCCACCCGAACAGAAGACGATCTAAAAAAATGTACAAGATATCCCTGGGGGAGAGATATTTATACTCTAGAAGGTAAGTATTAGAGACAACTTGAAAGCAGTTATAAAAATTCTGAAATTATAGCCTATATGTTAGACAACAAAAAGTAGCTCATTCCGGCTTTAGATTTTTTTAAAAATTATAAATTACATTTAAAATTTAAATTGTATTTATATTTAAATATTCAAATATCAATTATATTTAAAAATAAATTATTTTTCACAATGAAAATGTGAAATGTCTGCAGGAAGAAAAAATTCAGTTGATATGGATAATATGCATATGGTATTACAAACGTTTTGATTTCCTTAAGTCAGTACAGTTCAGCAAGGCAAAATGACAGCATAGGAGAGGAACAATTTCCTCCCAGTGGCAGACTTCTCTGTTAAAAGTGATATGTGTGCCACAACAACACATAATGTAAAGGCATAGAAGGTATGTGTAGGCCACGTTTCACCTATAAATGTGTAGTCAGATACACAAAAGAGGTGCAACTAGCATGTCTCCTCATCCGATTGTGTATATCTTGAAAATAACCAAATATCTATCTTATTTTATGAATGCTGTTTTATCAAAGGTCTAAGACAGTTGTAGGCAAGACAAGCTTATTTCAGTTGAAAAAAGAAGTTCAGAGACCTATTTTCTGACTGTTCTGCTGTAGGTGTTGTGGATGGAGCTCCCTATTCAATGATAACAGATTTCCCATGGCTGAGGTCCCTAAGGACAGCAGATCCTAATGGCTATGCAAGATATGATTTTGAAGATGATGAGAAGAGTAAGTAAACATTTGAGTGCCATGTGTTTACCAGGGAACCTGAAGCATTACACAGTAATGTAATTTCATTTTAAATATATTAAATATATTTAAAATGATGTAATTTTAAATGTAATTTAAATGTAATTCCCTGTAACACTGTAATATATTTAGAGTGTTACAGGGAATATCGTTACCTGTGTACTTCTTATTGATCTAATGATGTAATTGTTTTAAATACTTCCGGATCAGTAACATCAGGGGTGTAATGCTACCGGATCACACCGGCTTGGGAGATCTGGTAGCCATGGCCATTATCAAATCAGCAAGCTCATGTCTGAAGGAATTGATAGGACATGGTCCATGTTATAGAATGCCATCCTTGCTAGCTATTCACTAGCTGACTTTAAAGCTGATGTTAAAGCAAATTTTGGAATAGCAGTTCCAGTCTGCTGGTATAATTATGTGTGTTGCCCTGCTTGTCTGTTGGGGTATCAGCTGACCTTCCTAAAGAAGTCAAATCTGGCTGCAGCAATTTATGGCTTTAGATGAATAATCTAAATTTGGGTAATTTATATAGGAGTGTCTGCAGCTAGTGCAATATGAAGTCCAGAATAAGAAGATTATTAGTTTGGGATAAAAAACACATATTTGTTTTTAAATTCTGCATAATATCCTAGTTTTTTTCTTTTAACTTTTTAAATCAGTTACAGTATTAATTTTTTTCCTGTAGCAATATGTCAATTATGGATGTTTTTCCCATGGTTAATTGAGAAAGGAATGTAGAGTACTAAAGTGTAGGAAGGCATTCTAGACTGTATTTGTATCTTTTCAAATTCTATAGAGGTATATATGAAAATATTGTATATGACATTGGCTTCAAGTGGCATTAAAGCCCAACAAGAAAGGAAAAGGTCTAATCAAGTTGGGCTTTAAAAGGACATTTATATATCTCATAATAATTCAAATCATAATGTTATTAATTTTTTAATGGGAAACTATTTTTATATGATAGATTGTTAAATACGAATGTTTATGCCTGATGTAGTATTTATTATGGATTTGTTTTAAATTGTCATTCCAGTGACAATTGCATTTGTTTCCATTCTCTTTTTCTTTGCATCTAAATTAGCAACTATTTATGCTCCCCGGAGAAAAGGACAACTGTCAGCAGATATCTGCATGGAAACGATAGGTGAAGAGATCTCTGAACTCCGTCAGATGAAGAAAGGGGTATTCCAGAGGGTAGTTGCTATCTTCATTCATTACTGTGATGTTAATGGAGAGCCAGTAGAGGACGATTACATCTGAATGCATCCAGCTGCAAGCTCTCTCGGGCCTTCCTGTGTTTTGACTGGCATTGCCAGCACAGAAACCAGATGGATTTCACCCACTGCTGTAGTGCACTGAGAAATCTTTGAATTTGTGTGGTTCACGATTATCCCAACATGTATCAGGAGACGTTGCAGTGAATGCTGAGGACTCTACATAAAAAAGAAAAGAAATCCTCATGAAGTTGACTTTATTTCATATGTTTATATTATGAGATTTAATTCAAATTTTATTTTAATGAAGGCAATTAATTACGGCAATGCAAAACATTTGAATTTCTTAGCTCATATAATTCATAGCAGTATTTTTGTTGGTTTGCCAGAAGCAAAACCCTACATATGCTGGAGCCACAAGAGTCTTTTAATCTGTGCCTTCCCCCCCACCCCACCTTATGCATCTAAGAATCCATTCTGAGTAAATCTGTTGAACAGCCTTTTGAGTCTTGTGCATTTTTCAAGGGGAAGTAAAATTGGAAGACCTTAAACCAGTGACAAAAGGCAGAAGTGGAAAGAGCAGCCATGCAAATGATTTGCAGAAAGCTATCCCAGAAACCAAATTAAAATCGGCCTGAGTGTTCAAATGAAAGCACAAGTGGGATAGAGGGTTCAAGGCAAATAAAAAGCAATAAACTAATAAATGAATTTCCTCTGTTGCAGTTTTCTTCTTCAGTATGTATTACTTTCAGGAAAGATGCAGGTACATTCTTTTTTTAAAAAAACAAACTACTCCACTTACATAGTTTTCTATGTAGGGCTGCTCGTGTTACTTTTGCCTGAATTCTGTGATGCTACTTTTTACATCTATTTGATTGGATTTACCCAAAACATGTTGTTTCATGAGTCCATTTGGTATCATAATTCTTTTCAGCATCTTCTGACAGGGACTGAAAAGTCTCAAAAAATAATATCTTGTGTAATAACTTGTATGCTTATAACTAGTATCATAGAAGTGAGCTAAACCAAATAATATTGCCAATAGTTATTGTCCTGTCAGGATATTTAATTCATCTGAAGTTTATAGTATTTTACTACATAATAAGTAGATTAACATTTTGTTGAATTTGTTCTTATTATGTTAATGGATGCGGCGTTTATTATAAGAATAGTCAAAAAGAATTGCATTTCAGTTCCATTGTTTATTTGCTGTGTTGTGAACAGGGTGCTGTGAACTCTGAAAATGACAACATATTCCTTTCTTCTCTGGATGGCCTTGAGATAGCTAAATTAGTTGCATAATTAGGCATTTCAAAAACAAGATTACCAGTTGTCTCGAGTAATATATTGACTCTGAAAGTTAAATAATCAAGGTTCAAATAAAATACCCATTGCTTAATAGCAGTTAGATATGAATAGGTTTCCTGCTCAGCAAGTGGAAATGTATAGTGATTGGTGTCCAATCGTGTTTTTCTATTATGTATGTCTCTAGAGAGCTTCTCTCTGCTTTTTCACGCTGGTCTGAAGCAATAATTATACTTTTTGCATTCATTAGTGCCATTGAGAAGAGGGGTGTGAAAGGCAAGAATAAAAAAACATAGTCAAGGATTTATGTTCTATATTAGTACAGAACTAAGCCCAGTGATAAAGTTAGCTTCATTTTAGTTGTATTTTTTTTAATTGTATAAACAATAGGAATTTGTATGTATATCTCTCTGTGGTTGAGTTGTGTTCGATGTGAGTGTCAGTGTTTGCACAAGAGCATATACGTATACTGATGTCATCTGATTTATATTTTGCTTTTTATAAGAGCAATTAAAAGAGCATTGAAGTTTAACTTTTCAATGGTAACCTTTGAAAGACTGAAGTAACCATTTCAAAGTATAAAATCATCGGTTTTTCCTTTGCAAGCCTCTTGGACCCAAGTTCATGGTTGATATATTTACATTCTATTCCATTAGCAAGTGTTCATCCCTTGTGTTAATAAATTGGCTTTAATAATAGAACGGAGGAAATGTCCTCAAGCCCAGCCAACCACAGGTATTTTAATATTTATTTTTGAAAAGAACAATTGTCATTTATAAAGTCTTTTGCTTATCAGAACTCAACCTTCAAATGTTCAGATGTTCCTCAAAAGTTCTACTGGTACACTTGTTAACTGATTATTTCTTCTTCCTCCTCCTCATCTGTATTTGTTTGAAATAAATAAGACCAGAAGTGGAGTAAGCAAATAGAGAAACATTTCAGGCTATAAAGAACTTCTGGACACCCCATAAAAACATAGAATATCTTAAAAGAACATGTAAAATTTGTTATAACCACATTATGAAATGAATGATACTCTGAATTGCCTAGTTGCAATTTAAGATACCAACCTGCCCACTAAATTGCACTACAACAGAAAAATGGATACACATATGGGTGATAAAGTTGTCAAAAGACTCTGCAATTGCAATACAAAGGATACCTCATGCTTGCACTTCATGTCAAATATAATGTCAACCAAGGAAGGTAAGGCTATTTGAAAAGTAGTTGTGTCTTTTCCTTAAGACAGCTTTTACATTGTGAAATGTCCCAACTTAATTTGAAAAAGATGGGAACATTTCTAAGGGCAAGTGATGTAGCACAATTTTATTTTAAATGCTCAAATGTTTACCAAGAAAGAACTATAAAAAGTATACAGAATCAGGTAATGTGGCATTTAGAGTGTCAAATGTTTTTAAAATTCCCTCTATTAAGATTTTCAGGAACAGATGTGTTAAACAACTTTTTAGTTTATTACCAAAGCTGAAAGTCTTTGTAGGTTGACAGTTGTTCCTTGATGATTCTATACACAATCTTTCCCCAGTTAAAATGTTGCTTTGCCAGCTCTCAGGCAAGGAACCTGAAGGAACAGATGGAGCAGATATAATATTAGAAAGCAAATATTTGTATAATTCCATGTAGCTACCTGTAAAAGGAAGCTTGTTAGGACAAATCACTCCAAATGATATTACCCATTTAATGGACAGGAAGAGAGAACAGTTGATAAAGCAGTCACAGAAGACTATTAGTAGCCTAGAAGAACTTGGAGAATAGCCAACAAAATGTATCAAGATGAACTTTGCAAATGAATTAGGACAAAAGATAAAATTTTAAAAATGAAACCAGCTTATGGCTCATTTTTAGTTAAGTAGAGTAGAGGAAAGTCTTGAAATAATATGAAGATCAACAGATCCTGATTTCCTGGAATACAGTTGGATGTACTGTAAAAGCATGATTTTTGGATTTTGATATTTTAATTTTGATATTGTTAAATTTTGAAAATGGTTTGTATCCCTCAACAATTACAAGAAAAACAAATGATAGCTGAGAAACATGGATTGTATATGAGATTGGACATCACTGTATTTTGATTCTGCTGTTGTTATTGCTGGTGGTTTTAGTATTGACACTTTGTCCTAAATGCTTTAAACTCTTTATATTTGCTTCAGCAGTGATCACCCTTCACTTGATGCTTTAATATTTCTTCCATCTTATTAATGCAAGAAAATTAATGGGAGGATTAAATGTGATCATTCTTAAACAGCTCTAGAAGAGAATCTAAGGGCTTTTTAATTACAACAATTAAAATTAATACAGCCTAAACTTAGAGAAAGAGAAGAAGCTGAAAAGGAAAGAACATAAATAAAAGAAAAATATATAAAGATGTGACTTCTTCACAAGTATAAACAAATTTAATAACACCTCACCCCCTATAAGATTAAACAGATCTCCCTTCATCCCATATTCCATCTTTTATCTATAAGCAAGTCCATAAAGTATCCACTTTTCAATCCTGGAAACTGCCATAAAGGGTTAGTAGAACATTGGGTGAAAAAAAGGTATTTTAACCTTGATCACATAAACCAGCCTTATATTCCTACCTTTTACTTCCAACAATTAATTTTTAATTCAACTTAATACTGTTGTAGAGTTTTATTTCAATTATTTATCCGACTGCACATATTTTGTACACACATTCACAAATGCATTTTGTGCCATTTTATGCAAAGTGGTCTATAAAGGGCTTCAATCAACCATAAGAGTATATTTTGTTTTTTTTCTCTAATCAAAGAAGTTAATTTAGCCATCACACAAGTTACATAATCTTCACCAAAACAAGCCGCTTTTGTAGGTCTAATAAAACGTTTTCCAGGCCATTGTCATGGTTTATCATTTGCATTACTTTTCTTACCAGATAAAAATTTGTTCCATAACCATCATTTCTTCATCAACATATTTTAAAAATAACCATAGAAGAAGAGCTTGAAGGTGCACACAAATATGGTACCAACACTTTCATTCTATTTCAAATACAATAATCTTAGTAAACCTTGGTGAAAAAGAAAAGGTGGAAGGCCTAATTGATCAATACACAAAACTAGCCTAAATAGTCAAGGAAACTACTTGGCTACATTCTGTGGTTTGATAACCCATTATTGTCAGAAAACAATAATTGCATGCAAAGGTTTAGGGAGTTCTAGCCAAATTATATGCTTCAGTAAGTTCTTTAGCGGACAAAATCTAACAAAATCACTACATGGTACAAAGTTCTTTTGATGTATAGTTTTTTTATACTTCTGATTTTTTTTTTTAAAAAAAAGTGAATTGTGGCAGTTATAGAGGTTTGGACGCCCTTTCAATCAGTGCTTTATAGCACTTCCTTGGGAAGAAATAACAGCTTCAATATGTTTTCAAGAGGTGGCCTTCTTCAAGAGGTGGCCTGCTAAGAGTCTTTTTATTCTAGACTTTGCAGTTGTTTTCCACTCTTTCTTAAAAACTTTTTTCATTTTTCATCGTTGAGATCTACCCCACTACTCAAGACTTGGGATTGTGAAAATCAATAAATGTTTCATGGCATAGATCTAAGGAAAAGTCTTCAAGCCTTTGCCCATTTGGGGATTATTGCTACAGGAAATCAAAATCTCACTGTTTTTTAATTGTTTGAGAATTTCATTTTCTCTCTTTTTTATTGTTTTCCTGATTACGTTTAGTGTAAAACTGACAACTGGTCTTTGATCATGAATAAAATGTGTGCGTATGTGTGTACCTGCCTTTGAATCATTTCCCCATATCACACTTTGCAAACATTAGCAGCTTGATTTTTTTTCTAATGGGGAGGGGATACAATTTCTAAATATAAATTATGATTTTCAACCAAAGATGAGCCTAATTTCTCAGTTGGGAAGGTCTGGGAGAGGCAGTGGTAGCTACATACAGGTACTCCTCAATTTACAACCACAATTGGCTCAGAATTTGAGTCATAAGTCCAGCATGTGATATGACACAATTTTACAATCTTGTTTACAATGGGCATAAAGCAAGTCATTGTGGTTATTAAGCGAATCCAGCATATAAAAAACAGTGTTTCACAGGCTATAAAGTATCCTTTCTGAGGCCATCATAACTTTGAATGTTGCTAACTAGTCATTAAGCAAGGACTGCCTGTAGTCATGATACAGGTAGTCTTCAATGTACAACCACAATTGAGCCCAAAATTTATGTCGCTAAGTGAGAAATTTGTTAAGTGAGTTTGGCTCCATTTTACGACTTTTCTTGCCACATTTGTTAAATTGCTACATCACTGTAGTTAAATTAGTAATACAGTTGTTTAGTGAATCTGGTTTCCCTGCTTACTTTTTTTTGTGCCCTTGTAACTTTGAACGGTTACTAATTGAACTTTTGTAAGTCACGGATAACCTGTAGTTTCCCAAACCTGAAACTAAGCTATAACAAAAGCATCAATACTTTTTTGTTTTTGAATCCTAATAATATATGCTAGACTTGTTTTCCTACTAGAGCAGTAGCTAATGGAATTCTTATGTCCCTGCAAATCTTATAATTTGGGAACAGGGAAGTCTGATGCTAAAAATGGGGTAGTAAAGCAACTATTAATGGCATGAATGAGCTAATTTTGAGAGGAATTTTTATGAATCCTAACTTCTTGTGTATCTTCTTTGTTTTCACATATTGTGTTCCAAAACATTTCCAGATGCTTCTTACACTTCAAGATTCATGTATGTATGGCTGCATAAAAACTCCCTTTTTTACATCAGTGTAAGCCCTATTCAAGGTAGAGTCGGGGCGACTGGATGGAGCTGAGTGTTTACTGACAGGATACCCTTCTTGATGCCCATGTGGAGTTTGCAGCAGATACTTTTTCTTTGTGCCCTAGGAGAGAAATATCCGCCTCTATGTAAGACTGAACTCTCAACCCTCTGAATGGGAGGTGAGCATCTTCACCACTAGGCCACTGCGCCACTCTCTTGTGTATGTCCAGCTGTATGTTTCCCTGAAACTATTTAAAGATTTGTGATGCAATTTGTAGAGTTAATCCAAAGGTGCCTCTTGTACAGGCATCTTTCAGAAATTTTAATTGACTTTAGAAGCAATAAAGTAAAGAATTAAGCCAACCAAGGTCAGTGTAAATCTGGTATGTACAGTTTGCAATCAGATAGTAAGCAGGCAATGTCCAAAAAAAATTCCAAAAACAAACCATGACTGATAATCAGGAATCTTAATCTGGTATCCATGGAAGACAATTTCCCTATGGGCATCTTGATTCTGGTTCAAGTAGTTTGAATTTAAGCTTATTAATAAAACAGTAATTAAAACAAATGCCACATTGATGAGGTTGCTTTGAAACCAGACTCTTGATAAACTATACTGATTTAAACTGTCAGATACTAAGAGCTGGTAATTGATACAGTTGTCATCCATTGTAAAATGGATTTCTGACTGTGAGTTCTATTTCTTGGTAAAAGGACAGGTTATAAAATTAATATTAAAATAGAGAACTTAGTGTATTATAAGGTATTACCTGGGGATACTTTCCTGAGGATATGTTTGTAAATCTCCTTCATTAATTATATTTTCATCTTTATAGCTTTTTATGTAACATAGATGTTAGCAGATATATGGTTACATTTTTAATAAATATAACCGATAAACTTCCACCTGCCTATCAATTCACGATCTGCTCTGGATTTATTTCTTTCCCTCTTGTCCTTTATTTATTCTTAAACTTGTAATTGTACTCTTAGTTTTCTCCATCTAAATTCTATTTGAATTAGTTCGCATATGTAAGTCTCAATTGTCAATATTATATATGTGTTAAGTCTATGAAAGTCAAATATTGGAGATTTTCCTCAGAATATTCATTTATTTGTTTGTTTGTTTGTTTATTTATTTATTTATTTAAACTTTTATGCCGCCCTTCTCTCAAAGGACCCAGGGCGGCTCACAAAGATAAAAAACAACAATAGACAATTAAAAGACAACAATAAAAACATGAGAAAAAACATAAATAACAATAAAACTCATAAAAACAGTTTAAAACCGATGACAGCACTAGCCCATTTGGTGGAATAACCAGGTTGCGGCGGAAGGAGCGAAGGTCAGGAGCGGTCTGGAGCTCAACGGGCAATTCATTCCAGAGGGTCGGTGCGCCCACAGAGAATGTCCTCCCCTGGGGGCCCTCAGTTGACATTGTCTGGCTGACGGCACCCTGAGGAGGCCGACTCTGTGGGAACGTACTGGACAATGGGAGGATGCCACTGGCAGAAGGTGGTACTGCAAGTACCCTGGGCCTAAGCCATGTAGGGCTTTAAAGGCTAGCATCAGCACCTTGAAGCGCACCTGGAGGACCACTGGAAGCCAGTGCAGCTCACACAGAAGAGGTGTAACACAGGAGTAACAGGGTGCTCCCATAACAACCCACGCGGTCGCATTCTGGATCAGTTGGAGCCTCCGTGTGCACTTCAAGGGTAGCCCCATGTAGACAGCATTGCAGTAGTCTAGCCTTGAGTTAACGAGGGCGTGACTGACTGTGCATAGGGCATCTCGATCTAGAAAAGGGCGGAACTGGCGCATACCTGTGCGAAGGCACCCCTGGTCACGGCCGCCAAATGATCTTCTAATGACAGCCGCGAATCCAGGAGGACACCCAAGTTGTGAGCCCTTTCAGAGGGAGCAAGAACCTCCCCCATCCCCCATCGAAAGCGATGGGACTTCTAGAACACGAGGTGCCAGTATCCACAGCCATTTGGTCTTGGGGGGTTGAGCTGGAGCCTGTTCCTTCCCATCCAGGCCTGCACTGTTTCCAGGCACCGGGACATCATGTCAAGGGCATCTCTGGGGTGGTCCAGGGTGGCGATTAAAAGCTGGGTATCATCAGCATATAATTAGTATTAGACATAGCTACATTTCTAGCTATGTACGGTATAAATTGAATCATAATTGGAAGGGGCTGCTTTGTTCTCTGATTCCTAATTCAGTGCAAGAATTCAGATTAACTCCTAAATTATATCACTGTCTACTTTCTGCTTGATCTGTTTCAAAGACTTTTCTAACATTTAGTCTGAATCTGCTTTCTGTAAGTTATTATTCCATATCCTATTGTGTAAGATGATGAAAGACAGGTCTTAATCATGCCTTCTGTGTGACATCTGCAAATAGTGCTATGATATTCCCTGTTCAGTCTTCCCAAGGTTTGAATGGTTTCTGGCATCCTGATTATCCTTGTTACTATTCTATAAACCTTTCAATTTTACCTGAATTCCTCTTAAATGCCTAACAGACAGGAAGCAGCAGGTGAAGCTAAGCAAAATCACATCAGATACCTGTACAATTAGCACAGGGCCGCCCCAAGGATGTGTGCTTTCTCTACTTCGCTTCTCTCTATATACCAATGACTGCATCTCAAAAGATCCCTCTGTTAAACTATTGAAGTTTGCAGATGATACAACATTGATTGGTCTCATTTGAGACAATGATGAATCCGCATACAGATGGGAGGTTGAATAACGAGCCTTGTGGTATGACTGGAACAATCTGGAACTCAACACACTCAAAACCGTAGACTTTAGGAGAAACCCTCCCTACTACCACCTCTTACAATACTAGACAACACAATATCAACAGTAGAAACCTTCACATTTATAGGTTCTATCATATCTCAAGACCTAAAACAGACACCCAACATCAAAAACGTCATCAAAAAGCACAACAAAGAATGTTCTTTTTGTGCCAACTCAGGAAGCTCAAACTGCCCAAGGAGCTGCTGATACAATTCTACAGAGGAACTATTGAACCTGTCATCTGCACCTCTATAATTGTCTGGTTTGGTTTTGACACAGACTTCAGAGGATTAGAACTGCAGAAAAAACAATTGCTACCAACCTGCCTTCCATTGAGGACCTATATACTGCACGAGTCAAAAAGAGGGCTGTGAAAATATTTACAGACCCCTCGC
>JANHFM010010911.1:167398-184004 GCA_032468115.1 Grayia smithii | reverse complement strand
GGGGGGAGGTGTCATGTGACTGGGGGGGAGTGAGTGATGGCAAGTTGGCCACGCCCACCCAGGTTTTGTGGCTCCCGGGGTTTTGTTCTCTGTGGGAAAGGGGCCCGAGTGGCTCTTGGAGGGTTTCAGATGGCAGAGCCCTGGCATAAACCATGATTTGAGATGTCAAGGCCACCAAGGCCGGCCATGCTGTCTCCCGCTTGCCGGGCCAACCTGATCGGCGCGTGTCGCCAGGCTCCGGTTGGCGACCAGCCGCTCCTTGACCTCCTCCAGCTGCCCCGCGTAAGCCAAGTTACAGAGCTCCACGTTGGACACGGACCCTCCGCCGCCTTGGCCCTCCATCCCGGAGACTGAAGATTTTCCCCGCGCGCGCCTGCGCAAACTCCACGACGCGACAGGGGGTGGAGCCGACCGTCCCCGCTCCACCAATCCAGAGGGGCGACCGCGACCAATAGACGCGGCGTTCCCGCCTCCCGGTCCAGCTCCTCCCACTTCCCTGAATGTGGGCTTTCCTCGTACGCAGGCGCCGCAGAAAACATCCGGGGGGGGGGCTGATGGGAATTGGAGTGCGCGGAGGGGGAGGGCCGCGGAGGAGGGCGCAGGGGCGCGCGATGGAGACCACAACTCCCGGCGTGCGCTGCGCGGGCGGAGACAGCCGTCGCCGTGTTGTTTTCCGCGGGGAGGAGGGGGGGAGGAGGAGGAGGCTGGGCGCCGCCGCCGCCGCCGCCTGAGGGAAAGAAAGGAAGCGGCCGAAGGAGGCGGCGGCGCGGAGATGAGAGGATGGTGGTGGCGGTGACGCGGAAGGAGGATGGAGTCTGGTGAGGCCCGGCCTTGCCCAGGGAACGGGACGCCTCTCGGGGCGGGAGGGGAGCCGGGCGAGGCAGAAATGTTCTCCCCTTCTCAGGGCCAGCCCACCAAGCCCCTTTCAGAGCAGCTGTCCTCAGCCTGACGTTGAACTCCAACTCCCATCGTCCCCAGCCAGTCCTCAGCTTTCCCCGGCAGCGTCAGGTTGGACTTCTTTCCCCATCATCCTCAGCCGCTATGGCCCTAGACATCTCCTCAAGACCTCAGCTCCCATCATCCTCAGCCCACACGGCTGTTAAAAGCTTCCCCAACCTGGTGTCTTCCAGAGGGATTGGACTCTTCTCCCATCATCCTCAGCCAACATGGCGGTAAGGGCTTCCCCAGTCAGGTATCTTCCATCATCCTCAGCCGTTTAAAGGGCTTCCGCAGTCGGGTGTCTTCCAGACAGGTTGGACCCTGCTCCCATCATCCTCGGCCAACAAGGCTGTTTAAAAAGCTTCCCCAGCCTGGTATCTTCCAGACGGGTTGGACTCCTCCCATCATCCTCAGCCAACATGGCGGTAAGGGCTTCCCCAGCCTGGTGTCTTCCAGAGGGGTTGGATTCTGCTCCCATCATCCTTGGCCAACAAGGCTGCTTCAAGAGCTTCCCCAACCTGCTGTCTTCCAGAGGGTTTCCTCACCCATCATCCTTAGCCAACAAGGCTGTGAAGTAGAAGGATGTGCTGCCTTGAGTTCCTGAGTGACAAGCAAGGGATAATTTAAAATATATCTATGCTTGTCTATGGGTTGTGGGAATTGCTTGAGGATGGAAGAAACTTAACAATAGATGGAAAGGGAAAATGTTACAGGGTATCTGTGCTTCTCAAAGTTAGGTAAATTATGCAGAATTGGGTAAAAGTGCTTTTTCTCTGGGTAATGACCCGTGAACCCATTCCCCAATCACAACAGGGATATTTAAACTGACTTACAGGGTTTTATTTAGATTAAGTAAAAAGGATTTTCTGATAAGAGGTATTGGGTAACAGAAAGTTTGGGAAGCCCTGCAATAAATAAATAACCACTGAAGAACCTACAAGTGGCTTCAGCTCCATTCTCACTCCAGCACGCAGGTTTTTTAGGTCTAACACATTTCATAAAGATGACGTGGGCTTTTGGCTTGCTTGTTTTGAATTCCAGTCCAGTGCATCAGGCAGCTGGGGCAATCTAGGGAAATTCCTGAGCTGACAATTGCAATGCTTATATACATTTCAGCAACCACCTGAAGCATGTAGCACGAACGTGTTGCAGTCTGCACAGTCTAGTATGGAAAGACAATGTCAGCACTAGAGGGCTGAGAGAGAGAGAGAGAGAGAGAGATATTTATAAATGGGTGATGGAAGTGAATTTCAAGCAAGTGATCTCTTGACTTCTATTTCAATCTCCTAGATCCAGTGTTTTAAACCAGTTATTTCCTTACCTTGAGAAATAGATGTACGAAGGAGAGATTAACAAAGTTCCAGTACTGAAGGATATTACAAAGTGAACAAAGAACTCTGTGAAGTTATATAAAAAATAGATTATGTATGACCAATACTGGTTAAGAATTTAGGAGATTGTAGTGTCTTTAAGTGAAAGAGATAAGGGAGAAGAGACAAAGTGGTGGTGTGGTTAAGGCATAAGGCTAAAAACTGGGAAGCTGTCAGTTCTAATCCTGCCTGAGGCACAAAGAAAGCTGGGTGAATTTGGGCCAGTCCCTCTCTCTCAGTCACAGGAAGAAGGCTGCAAGGGAAAACCACTCCTGAAATCCTGCCAAGAAAACTGCAGGGACTTGTCCAGGCAATTGCCAGGAGTCAACACTGACTTGAAAGCACTAAAAATAAAATAAGTGTCTGAAAAACAAAGACAGCTCCATTTATATAACGCATTGAAGTAAACTTAGCTGGAGGTTATCTGAGTTAAACTATTTCTCTTCAGATGAGGCTGCAACTATTACAGCAATTTTAGTCAATGGAGAATATCTACCATAGTTGTGCAGTAACAAAAAATCGTTATTCCCTATGAAAACTTGAGATAGACATCATATCTTACTGTTCAGTTGTAAAATGTTTTTTTCAAATGCGTCTGTTATTCTTACATGTCTGGTTTGCATCAACTTTATGTTATAGCATATTTTGAATATTAAACTATGTTGTTTTAAGTATCAGTAGCTGTTTTATGTCAATTTGAAATTAATACATTGCATTAAAAGTTTTTGTTATTTAAATAGGCTGGAGAGAAGGCTAGTGCAGGATTTTAAATATGTAAAATGTGACTATAATTACAAGTACAGAATCGGTATTCTTCCTACTCTTTGTAGGGAGTATTTGCATGTGTGGGCACATGATACAGGCATAGGATGTGAAGATGTGTGTATAGTAGTTAGAAGGCAGAAAGGTTTGTTGGAATTTTTGCCCACTGTTGAGTATTCTAAATTCATGTTTAGTTGAAATTTCAGTGCTTTAGTATCAGATTCATCTGGTTGTGGGCTACAATTTTCTTAGGAAAAGCATCATTCCTTAAAGTATATTATTCAGTTCTATGTAGTGTACTTTCATATAACTGCACTGTCTTTCACCTAGAATCCTAGAGTGATATACAGGCAGTCCTCAACTTACAACAGTTCATTTAGTGACTTGTTCAAAGTTACAGCAGCACTGGAAAAAGTGACTTATGACCATTTTTCATAGTTATGATGGTTGCAGCATCCCCATGATCACACGATCAAAACTGAGTCACTGGCAACTGACTCATATTTATGACGGTCGCAGTGCCCCCGGGGTCATATGATCTCCTTTTGTGACCTTTGACAAGCAAACTCAATGGGGAAAACAGATTCACTTAACACCGCGTTATTAACTGCAATGATTCACTTAACAACTGTGCCAAGAAAAGTCGTAAAATGGGGCAAAACTCACTTAATGTCTCCCTTAGCATAATCTTGGGCTCAATTATGGTCATAAATCGAGGACAACCTGTACCATCATTTGATGATCATGATGATTCTAAACGTCTTCATATGTTTT
Organism: Grayia smithii; assembly: GCA_032468115.1. Taxonomy (NCBI): domain Eukaryota; kingdom Metazoa; phylum Chordata; class Lepidosauria; order Squamata; family Grayiidae; genus Grayia; species Grayia smithii. Next base: position 180,159 of record JANHFM010010911.1, on the reverse strand, counting down.
GTGATTAAATGAGGTGCCTTTAGTTGTTTGGGACTAAAAGTGAAGCTTTTACAAAAAGCTAGTTTAGATTGTGGTCAACCACACAGTACCAGCAGTTCCTCAGTACTGTGTTCTCAGCACATGTGGGAGGCTCTGGGGTAGAGAAGACTAAAACTTAACGGTAGGGATCTGAAGAACAGCAAGCATGCATGTTGCAGCAATTCAATGTTACTGAAAGAGATTCGGGGTGGAGAAAAAGACCCTCTATCCTTTTTGTTTGCAAATTATTCATAATACAGGGTATCTAGAATCTGTAATTATATTCCGCTTTTTGGACTTGGGTCAAAGTCTTTGGTCTTAGGTAAATTAACTTTTTTAATACAGTACTGCACATCAAGTTTTCTCAGGCAGCAGTGAATAGGTTTAACAGAGAATTCCGTTCCAATGTGAAGTCCTTCCATGGGATACTTTCAGTCTACAATTATAGGTATCGAGGTAGCCAGGTGTCAAATTGTGCATTGTAGAGTCATGACCCTAAACTCTGCCCTTTTGTATTTGTGTCTCAAGTACAAAAGATCTTTTGAGGAGCAAAGTTCATGTTGTGACACATGCTTGATCCCTTGTTCCTTGTAGACACTCATGGGGAGGGGAGATAATTCCTCAAATGCTCTAGAAACTTCTGCAGAGGTCATAGGGGAAAACTGCTTCTCCTGATTAGTCAATACAGAGAGTTGGGCTATTGCATAAAGTTTATATATAGCTTATAATGTTGGGCACTTCTTAAATAACCATTTATTGGATTCCACTGCTGGAGGCATTATTTGTGCCATTAATTCTAATGATAGATGAAACCAAGGAGCCAACCATGCATCTTGGCATTTTGGTGCATGAATTATGAGAATTTTATCTACATGCTTGAGACAAGATTTATTTTTTAAAAAGCACAGTATTAAAGCTGAAATACGAACATTTAGAATGCTTCTTTTCTTGTTGGAAAAATAATTGGGACTTGGCAAATGGAAGTATAATCTGGATGGTTTTCCTGGAAGATATTAATGTGTCAAAGCTTAGCTCATGGATGACATCACGCTCCTTGGTGCAGCGTCAATCTGAACTTGCAAGGAGCAGCATAAACATGTTTTCAAGCATGAGGAATTCAGCGCTAAAATGTCCACATTGTTTTTACTTTATTTATGCAACATTATTACTCTCTTCTAAGCCATCCAAGAAACTCCTTCTATGAATGATAATTAATATGCAAGCTATATGTCACATTCTTTCTGCATTAACCCCCCCTCCCCCCAGTTTTCAAAATATCTTTTATTACTTGTACTAGTGAGAATTGAATTAAGCCTCTAGTATCTAAGCACATACTCTAATTGGAAGCCTTAGGACTCTGGATTTAGGCTTTGCAAAGGCGTATGCTGAAAATGAAAGGCATACGCCTTTATCCTTTTAAAGCATTTTGGGTTTCAGCGGACTGTTTGAGGCCATTTTCATCTCTTTAAATTATTTGGTTTTGTTTAATTGGTGGAAAGAACTCAAACACAGTCCCAAAGGTGCTTTTTCCAAAAGGCAACTGGACTTCCTTGGTTTTTTTCTTTGAAAATGATTCCCCATTAGTCAGAACTGAAGAAGCTTCTTGAATGAGAAAGCAAAACATTTTCAAAGGAAAAAACCCCCAAGAAAGTTCAGTTGCCCTTTTGGAAAAAGCACCTATATGACAACCAAAACCTGGATGGTTGAGAATTTCCATAGACAAACTCAAAGTAGTATTGATCAGTATATTTAATTCTACTTTGGGTTTCAGCTTAGATCCAATTTTGAGGTTACTTTGGTTTTGTTAAACTAAGAGAGGGGAAACGGGAACATTAAACATCTACAGTTTCCCAAACATCTCTTCCTGTTCTGTACCCCTTTCCAGAGGGGTAGCTGTTGTATGTTGGTTGTATGTTGTAACTGGGGGAGGAGTTAGAAGAAGGAACTGACTTTGAAGCAATCTCTTTTAGCCCTTGTAGGCAGCTGGGGATGTGGGTCTCAAAGGATAGATCGCAGTATTTAATATTTGGCTCTTGCCAAAATAGATGTGCTTTCATCATTGTGACAAGCAAATAGCAAAGGTCATTGTCTGACTAAATGTAAGAGGAATTACGGTACTTTCAATCTTTTAAAAGCAAATGAGATCTGACTGCAAGTAGGAAACTCAATCCAGGGCAAGATTGCATGTGATTCCTGTGAATTTTGGATGCACATCTCAAAGTCTCTTCCACAGTTACTAATTTGTAATGTTTAATGTGGCATGCAAAATGTAAAACTCTCAATAAATAGAAACATATGGGATGCGTTATAGACTTGTGTGAAACTAAAACAAATATATTTTTGGCTAGGCTGTTCTTACTTTTTGGAGGGTATCATCAGAGAGCAAATGAGCAAATCCTCTGTGTAGAAAAAGTTGCCTGTTCTGGGATTAGTTCTAAAACAAATTCTATATCTAATATTTAATTATTTGATGTTCAATTTTAAAGTACAATATTTGACATCTTAATTGTATATTGTGCATAAGAGCCGTGGTGGCATGGTGGTTACAATGCAGAATCGCAGGCTAATTCTACCAACTGCCAGCAGTTCAATCCTGAATGTCTCAAAGTTGATTCAGCCTTCCATCCTTCTGAGGTTGGTAAAGTGAGGACCTAGATTGTTGGGGGCAACATGCTGACTCTGTAAACCACTTAGAGAGGGCTGTAAAGCACTGTAAAGCAGTATATAAGTCTTAAGTACTATTGCTATTGTTAAGTGTGTTTTATGTACATATATCATATAAATGTGTATCTAGTTAAAAATATATGAGCATTATTTTATTATTTTAGTAGATTATTTAGAAGAACTTCCTGAGACAGATGAGCCCGCCTGGATCTTAGGAAGACAGCACCACCTGAAAACAGGTAAATTTGGACTTTCAAAGCTACATATTACTTCTCTGGCAATCTCTAGAAAGAATACAAATCCTTGAAAATAGACATAATGCAAGGTGTTAATTAAAAGGGCATTTAAAGTAAAAAACAGATTGAGGAAGAAGACAGGTTTAAAGGACAAGATTCAAGTTCAGACTTGTCACATATACTTTGAATTGAGCAATTAAGTAAGAGGCAGAGGAAAAAAACTCATCTCTACAATGAACTGTCAGATACTGCATTGCCTTTGACAAATGAAAAAGGAATTGAGGGGAAATGTAACTTTTCAGTTACATTTAGGTTACTTGGAAACAGGTTTTACACTTCTAAATGTCTGAATGTCTTCTTGGCTCAGTAGAATATGGCATGAATACAGTATTTGTATTCATGCCATATTCAAGCCATATGAGCCTCGGTGGCCCAGTGGTTAGAGTGCAGTATTGCAGGCTATTTCTGCTGCCTGCAATTTGGCAGTTGAAATCTCATCAGGCTCAAGGTTGACTCAGCCTTCCATCCTTCCGAGGTGGGTAAAATGAGGACTCAGATTGTTGGGGGCAATATGTCGACTCTGTAAACCGCTCAGAGAGGGCTGTAATGTACTGTAAACCGGTCTATAAGTCTAAGTGCAATTGCTATTTGTGTTAACCTGTTGTTACTTTTTTAAATTCTAGAAAAATCTAAGCTTCTTTCAGATATCGGTTCTCGTCTTTGGTTTACCTACAGAAGAAAATTTTCACCCATTGGTAAGTTTTGCTTCCTGGCCTGAGAGGTTTTACCCGTCTCGTTCTCTTCTGTTTGTGAAAACGTGATTTCTGTAAGAGAATGAACGAGTTGTTCTGAACAAGAGCTCTTGCCAGTGTTAGTGGGTGTTTTGTTTTGTTTTTTAAAGAGGCCTTGGCGATATCTGCTTGTCCCTGATGGGGAGTATTGCTTAAGGCAGAACAGGGCCTGCACTACTAGCCCCAGGCCTTGGCCCAGTGAAACCTTTAGAGACTGACGTGGTTGTCTTGAGTGACATAAATACAGGTAGTCCTCAACTTATGACCATATTTGAGCCTGGAATTATGGTCACAAGTTGTGGTCATTAAATGGGCCACCACATGACTGGACCTGTTTTTTCATCATTTTTGCAGCTGTTATTACACTGCAGTCACTAAGCAAACACTTGGATTGTTAAGCGAATCCATTTTCCCCAGTCGGCATTTTTTGCTGGAAACGGGAAGTAAACATTGGAAACTGGTAAAAAAAAAAAATATCGGAAATCATTGTCATGTGACCACAAGACCCTGCAAGCAGCCATAAAAGTGAGCTGGTTGCCAAGCAACCCAAATGCAATCACATGACCGCAGGGCTGTCATCACCATAACTTCAAAGTTTGGTTATAAATAGCTGTGCTGGTGGTGGAATCCATTATAACTTCAAACGGTCACTGAATGACTGGTTGTAAATGGAGGATTACCTATAATCATGTAAACTGGTTTTTCCTGCATGGGATAAATATTGGGGCTGCTGCAGCTGACTTTCCCCCTTCCATTTAAAAGTTTACCATCTCTATCCTTTCATTTACATCAGAGAGGAGCAACTTTGGATAGCCAGGAACTCAACGCATTTGAGGATGATTGGGTGGAAGCAGTGGAATGGATTGGAAAATGATGGGTTTGGCCACATCATGCACAGGGAGGGGTGGGATTTCTTTCCCCAGATTATTTGTCTTTATTTCTAAAAGTATGCTTATGACATGGTTGTTTCTGATGGCAACATATGGTTGAAATTGAAAATGGCACTACATTGAGATTATGGAGCACAGCTTAAATAAAAACCGTAGCATCCCCTTTTGTGAATGCCTTTGATCTTCTTCCTTGCCTTTTCATCAGGCTCTGAAATGACCTGGTTACCAATGGCAGCAGGCAAATACAGATTCTTTTGGTTCCTGGGGTAAAACTTTGGCTCGTGATCCAAGGAAGCCTCAGGTTTTGTGCCTTCCTTTTGTATGACCTCCTCAGCATTTGCTTCTCACTCCCAAGGTGGTACAGGTCCTTCGTCAGATGCTGGCTGGGGTTGCATGTTGCGGTGTGGACAGATGATGTTGGCTCAGGCTCTGATCTATCAACATTTGGGAAGCGGTAAGTTTGGGAAGGGGGTAAGTCTCTCTCTCTCTCTTTCTCTCATTATTATTATTATTATTATTAACACATGTTTTTTTAAAAAACTATAAAAACAACTAATAAAATAACAGATGAAATGAGATTAATAGTAGTGGACCGACCTCATTAGTTCATCTGTCACTTGTTAAGCTAACAGGTCAGTTGTAAAGTGGCCTTAGCACTTGTTAAGTGAATGCCATGATTGTTAAGTGAACAAATGGTTCACTATGGGCTTGGTTTTGCCAAAAATTGGAAGTAAAGGTTGGGTTTTTGGCCAGACCATCATAAAACATCACGGGATATTATAAACAGCCATAAAACTGGCCCAATTGCCACGTGCCCAAAATTTAGTTATGCAACTGCATGGGGTGTGTGTGTGTGTGTGTGAGAGAGAGAGAGAGAGAGAGAGAGCATCAGAATTTCAAATTTTTGTTGTAAGTAGTTCTGTTGTAATTTCGAAAAGCCACTAAGTGACCAGTGATATTGAGAATGGCTATTTTAAAGCAAATGAGTGAAGAATAACCCATCCCATAAGAGGTTGCAGAGCTCTTCCACTCTAACGTAGCTGTCACAGCCATATAGACCTTTCCGTTATGGCACTTACTTGCAAGACAGCCTGTTCTAATGACCTCTGTGGGATTGGCTGAAAGTGCACCCAGAGTATTTTATCGCCAAGAGATACTACAGGTCACTTAGCAAATTCCACAGAGGTCATTGGAGCAGACTGTCTTCTTCTAAGAAGGGTTGCAATATAAATTTCTTTCTTTGAATGATCAACTTTAGTTGTTTTATCCTTTCTCCTTGGCGGGAATGTGACATCACATTTAAAATCTCTAATATTTTTTTCTTAAAGATTGGCAGTGGGAGGAATACAAAAAGCAACCCGAAGAATATAAAAAGATTTTGTGCTGCTTCCTGGACAGAAAAGATTGTTGTTACTCAATTCATCAAATGGGTAAATGCAGATTTCGAGAGCAATGTGTAGTCCTAATTATTGTGTCATTTGGAGGGTATTAGATTAAGGCAAAATCCCATCTGGTGGTGAAATAAAGACAAATATTGGCAGAAATACAAAGTAAAAAACAAACAGAAAAGAGTCTGGGCAAAAGAGAAGCCAATACTGATATCATACTAGGGAGATCCTCACACTGTCAGCATGGAATCATACCAAGCAAAGTCATAACTATTTTTTATGGATGTGTAGTAAGGCCATGAGTTCTAGTCCTGCCATAGGCTCGAAGCCAGTTGGGTGACCTTGGGCCAGTCAGTCTCTCTGAGCCCTAGAAAATGGCAATGACAAGCTACTTTCAAAAAAATTGCCAAGAAAACTTCAGGGACTTGTCCAGGTAGTCGCCAGGAGTCAAGAATTACACACACACCAAAAACTAAATTTGTACAATATGCTAAACCATGGTTGCAATCATAGTAGTTTGGTTCCTGTATTACTCTTGGATCTTGTTGCTGGGTTAAAATGTAAGAGAAAATGCACAATTGTAGTCAAATCAGAAAGCAAAACAGTTGAAAACACATTCCTTAGAATTAAATCACCATCTGCCAGTTAAAATGGACCTCACGAAACTTCATAAAAATCCAAAGTTGATCTGAATAACAGCATTTTCGTTCTTTGATTTTGCTTGCAAGGAAGCTCCAGTGTTTGGAAGAGGTCCTGTCTAATATTCCTGTCAAATACACCTGTAGTCAGTGTCAGTGTGTCAGTCCAGCTGTCTGCTTTGTTCAGTCCTTAAAATCTGAGCAGTGCTTCAAAAGGAGGGATTCAGTCTCTGAAACACTAGAGTCACGCATGATGTGCAGCTTTAGAACTGATTGTGAGCAGTTTCGGTGTCTCCTGAAACAGACAGATTGCCCTGGAATTGTAAAATCCCACGCTTCCCATTTCAAGAGTCTGCTGAAGAGCCTGAGATTAGCCGTCTACACATTTCAAAGGCAGCAGCCCACATTAAAGCACTTTGCAGGAGACGAAGTGAACTTGAGGGAGGCATCTCTCCCTTGCAAGGGCCAGCAGGCAGTTGATGAACATCCTTCAATTGTTCAATGGAAATATGTTCATAGCATCGCAGGCTGGTATCAGACCCCTCCCCATCTCTGCTTCTGCTAAGGCTGGTGGCTGGAGGTTCTCTCTGTTTGACCTCTCAAGGGGTAGATTTACACTCCCAGCATCCCCCAGCTAGGATGGTTATGCTGAGCATGATGGGAGCTGAATACCGAGAGATCTGCAGTTGGATCGTCTCACCCTTCTGCCCACCCAAAGTTTAGCTAAAATACTCTGACATGGGTTAATATTTCCAGACGGTTTTGATCCTGAAATCTTTTGAGAGAGACACAAGTGTAATATTCAAATAAATTAACAGGCAAATATCATTTTCTGACATTCTTTCTTATTTTTTGTCTGTTTCTGTACCTGATCCACACAGCGCAGATGGGTGTTGGCGAAGGGAAATCTATTGGGGAATGGTTCGGACCAAATACTGTTGCCCAAGTACTCAAGTAAGCCAGCATGTGTATTCTGCAATATGTGTATGGGATTTATATTAACGAAAGTTAGACTCCCAAAGAATACTTGACTCACTCTCAGAGTTACAGCTGCTGCACTCCTGTCCCCACGGTCACAATTGCATTCGGGATGCCTCTATACTGTGTCACATTTATAACCAGTTGCAGAATTCTTTGGTCATGTGACTAATTTGAGATGTTTTTTGCTGATTTCTGGCATTTACTTTGCTGGGCCAGTGGATTCGCTTAACAACCATGTGATTCAGTTAACTGTGGTGACTTGCTTTCCAGCCATTATAAACATGGTTGTAAGATCAAGTGAATTGCTTAACAACCGCAATGCTTGCAACTGGAATTCCATGCTCAGTTTTCATTAAGTGAGGACTCCCTGTACTTGTAGAGAAAAAGACCTTGGGCCAATGGCTGAAGGACACAAAGACAGCTTAATTTCTTGTGCTTTCATTTGATTTGTTATTCATCAGTCCACTTTACTACCCTTAAAGGTTAACCCTGAAGATCCATGATCATTTCTAGCTGAACTACCAAATTCCTCCCTCCCACACATTTAAATGTGGGTTCCTGCTTCCTGCAACCTAAGAATCCTGCATATGTATTGGGAAAGTGACTCCCTGAAATCTGAGCCACCTAATACTTCTGGAAAATGCCATCTTAAGAAAGGCAATTCTTAGTGGTTACTTCAAGCTTTATAGTTTGATTTATGAGTGTGCAAAATATTTATATGCTCTGTTTATATTTTCCTTTAATAATTTTTTATTGTTTTATAATACAGCATACAAAGAAAATACAAAAATAAATAGTAGGGTGGTTAGGGAAAGGAGAAGGGAATAGAAAAGTGGGAGAAAGCAAGGGGAAAAAAAAGGCATTGACTTCCCACTCCCTTTGGTACAGTAGAATAAGGCATTAAGATCAAACCTCAACTTTTTACTTTTACATAATAGTATAAACTACTAACCATTTCTGTAATAACAAATCTATCTAGTTGGTAAAACTCAGAATCAAAATTTCATTTTTTTCCACCACAAGCACAAAGTCCAGAAGCGGTTTCCAAATAGAAATAAAAGTATTTGTATTTTTTCCTTTGATCAAAACAGTCAATTTAGCCACCTCTGCTAACTCCATCAACTTTTGCAGCCATTCATCCATTGTGGGGATTGAGTGACCTTCCATTTCTGTGCATAATGTAGTCATGCTGCTGTTAACATGTATTACAACAAAGTTCTTTTTTTTTCCAAATCTTTCTCCATTAAACGCAAAAGAAAAGTCTCTGGTTTTCTTTAAGAATTTTCTTTATTAAGGTATGAATGCTACTCCAATATTTCTTTGCTTTATCACACCTCCACCATAAATGATAAAAGGTCCCTTCTTTACATTTACGTTTCCAAAACAAATTTGAAATATCTTTATACATTCTTGAAAACTTATATGGAGTTAAATACCAATGATACATCATTTATAGACATTTAGGTTATAGTTTAGTGTAAATTTTAAAACTCTTTATTCCACATATTCTCCCATTGTTCAAGCAGTACATTATATCCAAAGTTCCTTGCCCACTGAATCATTTTCCAGATTTAAATTCAATTTAATTTAATTTAATTTGATTTAATTTAATTTAATTTGATTTAATTTAATTTAATTTATAGGCTTTAGCAATAATATGTTCATCACTACCACACAATAGGATTTCCATTCGTTTTTAATAAAATTAAACCCATGATTCTTTTTGTATAATTTAAATCTATCTTTCAGTTGTAAATATGTGAACCAATGGCAGACATGACCTTCTGATTCTAGTTCCTTTTTAAATTTGAGGGTAGGTCACCCAAGTTAAAAGACATACATCTTTTTAATGTCATTCCAGAGAGGTACATAATGGTTTTGGAACAGTTTTGTGTTTGTGTTTGTTAACTCCCAAATATTTTGCTTTTTCCTCTACCCTGTAACCAGACTTTTTAATCAATATATCACCGTCCTGTGAGGTCATATTCTTAATCAGCATTGATGTTTTCAGCATAAAAAATGCTTGTTTATTTGAAAACCTGCTAAAGACCCAAGCTTGTTTAATTTCCTCATCAAATGTTCTATATTATTTTTGGGGTCTTGCAGAAATATCACCAAATGATCAGCAAAGTTTATACATTTCCTTTTTAATATTTACACCTCTTATTTTCCCATTTTGTCTGATATCTCTATTCAAAACTTCCCATACCAGGATAAGCAGCAAAGGATTTTGCATTTGGATTTTGCATGAGTTAGGTCATCGTTAATCACAATTTTTGCTTGCTGTGATGTATAGACAGCTTTGACCCCTTGAATAAAATTCCCAGGACTTTAAACATAAAGACCCATTTTAAGTTGTCAAAGGCCTTCTCTGCATCTAAGACTATTAGAGCTGCCTGTTGTTCATTATGCTATTGTAAATATTCAATAATATTCAAAACAGTTCTTACGTTATTCCTTAACTATCTTTTTGGCAGCAGGCCAGATTGATCATCATGAATATATATATATATATATACACATACACCTGTAAAACTATTCAGTCTTTCTACCAAAACTGCAGCAAATGAGTTTATATTGAAGTTTTAAGCTTGCAGCAAGAGCATCTCTGCACTGTCAGTAGCATTGGAAAAGTATTTGAAATGAGATCACCGTTGAGAAACTACCGTAAGCAGGAGGAGGTGTAAGCATTGGAAGGGCTGAGTAATAAGTACACGTAGTCCTTGACTTAACAATAGTTCATTTAGTGACCATTTGAAGTTCCAACAACACTGAAAAATATGTCTTATGACCATCTTTCACACTTATGACTGTTGTGGCATCCTTATGGTCACGTGATTTACATTTGGATGCTTGACAGCTGGTTCATGTTTATGAAGTTGGGGATCATGTGACCATCTTTTGCAACCTTCTGACAAGCAAATGCAATGGGGACGTCAGATTCACTTAACAACCGTGTTACTAATTTAACAACTGCAGTGATTCACTTAACAAATGTGGCAAGAAAAGTCGTAAAATGTGACAAAACTCCCTTAACAAATTTCTCATTTACCAACATAAATTCTGAGCTCAGTTGTTGTTGTAAGTTGAGGACTACTTATATTGAGCACGCTTTTTGACTGACAGCTGTCTTGCTTTTTTCAGGAAACTTGCACTCTTTGATGAATGGAATTCCTTAGCTGTTTACGTGTCTATGGACAACACTGTGGTGATTGAAGATATCAGTAAGTTTTTAATCATCATCAGAACCAGAGTAAATCTCTGGTCCCGGTCACCGACCCAAATGCGATCTGGAAAATACTGTCTGTGGTTACCTAAATTAAAATTCCTTTTTAAAATCCTTGTGCCATAACAAACTGGGAACAAGATAAGAATAGAGTTACCAGGATGAAGCCTATTATTTTTCCTGTGTCAATCCTAAACACTGAGCTGGTCATCGTAGATCAGAGGTGTCAAACCGGCAGCCCATAGGCCGGATAGGTCATATGTAGGCCACGCCCACCCCAGCTCTATGAAGGGGAAAAAGTCGCAAAATGTCACGTGACCCTGTGAGTTTGACATCTGTGTCGTACGTAGTCCATTTTCTCTCTTATTCCTTCAAATGGAAATCAAATAGCATAGATATTTTTATTGCTAGCTGTCTGCTGTTTGTGCGTGCATGTGTGTCTTTTCGGGATTCAAGAACGTTGAGGTGAAGACGTTCCAAATTTAAAATGGCCTTTCCCCACATTGGAATGGTTGACCAGAGTGCTTCTGATCTCAGCATGGAGCCCTGCAGCCTTTGTTATGCGGTGAAATTGGAATGGCAGGGCTATTCTGAGAGCAACATGACAGCATCATGAACAAAATGCTTCCGCCTTGAAAGGTTTTGCAGATTTCTAATCTTTCTTAAATTAAGGATCACCCCACATAGAACATGTAAACAGTAACAGAAACAGACTTTCCTCATTTATCCAAGTCTTAAAATGCATCTGTTTGATATTCATAGCTTTCCTGACTTATTTGCAGGGAGAACCACTGCAATTGTCTTAATTCTGGGTCTTTCTGCAGAAAAGAAGGTTTGGCCTAACCAACAAATCCCTGTGAATATGGAATTTCTCATTTATTTCACAAATGTGTAGAGAGGTCTGTTTCAGATTCATTTTCTTCCCTAAATTGGGATGTATGCTGAAAATATTTCTAAGCAAGGTGAATATTCTTTGCTGACTGACAAATTAATAGGGAATTGAGAAATAAGGGTTTCTTTTTCTTCTTTCTTTCTTTTTTTCTTCTTTCTATCTTTTTTACCAGAAAAAATGTGCCGGGTCCCAGCCCAGGGTTGCCCCTGGTCTCACTGCAGTTCACTGTCATATAGGAGCTCTGTCAACCCAGCCAAGACCTCGGGAGCTCCTGGTGTCAGTTGGAAGCCTCTGTTGCTGATCGTTCCCCTTCGCCTGGGGATAAATCACATCAACCCGGTTTATGTCGACGCTTTTAAGGTAGAGCACTCTGGCAGAAATTGTGGAGGAGCTGGTTGGCTTAAGGAAGGCTCTCAGTCATAAGAGATAAATTGTTTTATTAGACACAGACACACACACATAGGAATGTGCATGCACACACACACACACACACACACGCACAGATGTCATAAGAATAGCCATTAAAACATTGACATGACTTGGATGGCCCAGAGTAGGAATTGATATAGGCAGTCTTCAACTTACAACCACAACTGAGCTCAAAATTTCTGATGCTGAGCAAGAGTGAATTCTTGCCCCATTTTACGACCTTTCTTGCCATTGTTGTTAATCACTGCAGCTGTCAAATTAGTAAGACAGCTGTTAACTGAATTTGGCTTCCCCTTTGGCTTTGCTTATCAGAAGGTCGCAAAAGGGGATCACATGACCCCCAGGTCAGTAAATATAAGTCAGTTGCCAAGCATCTGGATTTTGATCAAGGGACCATGGGGATGCTGCAGTGGTCATTAGTGTGAAAAGCAGTCATAAGTCACTTTTTTCAGTACCGTTATAAGTTTGGTCACTATTATTATTATTATTATTATTATTATTATTATTTATTGCATTTATATGCCGCCCTTTTCCCGAAGGATTCGGGGCGGCTCACACAGTCAAATATACAAAAAATACATAAAAAGTGCGAATATATCCTAAATGCA
>JANHFM010010907.1:0-12917 GCA_032468115.1 Grayia smithii | reverse complement strand
AGACAAGAAGATGGGTGAAGGGCGGGGAGGGGGGGAATGCTGGCCAGCTTTCAAATGACTGATCCTGAAAGCATATTCAAATGTAAAGGAACTTCTGTGAGAATGTCTTTAGGGTTAAAACACTTTGCATCTCCAGCTAGAAATTGCTGTAAATACCACACAGCTTTTTCTACTCCTAAAGAATAGATGCCAGTGAACAAAAAAGGACAAAAGGAGTCATCTGTTAGATATATCCTTGGATAATTTATTCAGAATTTATTTATTTTTAATATAAACAGTTAATTGTTTAATATTTTACACACAGCAAATTTTCACTTTTATATTCAAAGATACTCTCTGTACATATCACTGCTCGGCTCTTATATGAAAGCACTGAAAAAATAAATCAAGTGAGTATATTCTCTATTTTTTTTTTCAAAACCATGGCACATGTTGATCCTTTATTTTAAAACAAGAGGCTTTTTTTTAATATATAAAAACCCAACAATCAAAAACGGTGTCCTGTGATCATATACACACATAAACTGGGAAGAAGTTGACTGGCTTCTAAGGCAACTTTTTTGCTATGCCTACAAGAAGAGCAGAGATCCTCTTCGGGGATGGATGGTCAAGTCTGCTTATGCTCTCCTCCCTCAAAAGACTCAAAGCAATGGCACGTTCATGATCTCAATCACAAGGATGCTAGTTCAGACTTCTCCGTGTAAGGATATCCAGTTGGATGATATAAACGTTTCTAGAAATGCTCGTTTTAGGATTTTAAGACAACTCATCTGTAATTTCTCATCTCCCCCCACCCCTTACCCGGCCCCCCCAATGTAGGTGAGATGATCATTCTCTAATGTCGGGTGAACATTGTTTTGCTTCCAAAAAACAAAACAAAACCTAAAAGCATTTCAGGATGAAAGAGGGAAGTGAAAAAGACGAAAATCCCTGGAGACCATCCTTATTCTTTCATGCCAACTAATTGGGGGAAACAGATGGGACTAAAATTAAGAAGAGCTACACACCATCTCCACTAGCCTGCAAGGCTTAGATGCAAAACACTGACAAGTTTAAGAGTTTAAGGTCTTAACAGATGAAACCCAAACTCCTAAAATTTGATTTTTATATATATAATGATAACACGATCCTTTTGGTGTTTAACTTTTCATAAAAATTCACATTATAAGGAAAAAAAAAGATTAAAAGCTTATGTAAAATGCAGGAAACTAAGATAAAGAAAGTTTCTGGTGAGGTCCTTTTTCAGCAGATGAACAGATTCATCTTGCACTGAAGAGCACTTGAAATGTGAAGTTGGAACTTCAGAGATATAAGTGATTAAGACAGAACCCACATACTTATGGGGCAGACTGGGGGAAGGCATGGGCAGGCAACAAAAAGGTTAAAGTGCACTGGAGATTGGGGAGACACCATCTGAAAACTAAATCCAGAAGCTTCTTCTGAACTTCATAACCTAGAGAGAAGTACTTACAAACACATAATCTAGACTGATGGGGACTGAAATACATAATCTTCACCGATGGAGAAACAAACAAAGATAGCATTGGCACACATGTAGAAAGAGTACATCCTTTCTAACTGGTAAACTTTACAAATATGCCATCCTCCTCTGCTTCCCTTTTTAAAATTCAGCTTCTAGCAGTCTTTGGGCCTATAGGATTTTAAAAGTGGGCAAGATAAATTCTCAATGGACTACAGTACAGACCCTCCAAGCCCCATATCCTCCAGAAGTTAATTGTTGAACATCAATTGTTTTGGGACCAACAAGGCTGCCTTTCCTTGGAGGTTACCAACTTGGGCACTGGCTGACCACTGACTGATAGAAAAAAACCCTGCAGGAACAGATAAACCTCGGAAAATCCAACTTTCTTCCACACAGTTCCTCCACAGAAGCTTGAGTGCAGATCTGAGGAAGGTGCCTGCATTGCTTCTGTTTATTTTACACAAAGGTGTGCATGTTAAATTGGGGACGGACAGTGTGCCACTGGATATTTACTCTCTGGCCCCATCATACACTGCGCTTACTAAGCAGAAATGGCAGGAGAAAACCAAGGGGAAAAACACAACCATTGACTCAAAAGGCTGCGTGTGGAGGTTCCAGAGCTCAATTTATATGATCACTTTGCTCCACGTAAGCAGAAGAAGCTGGTTTTGATTATTTTTTTCCTCTCTTAGCTAGAACATTTTCTAGTTGAGATTATGTAGCTCTTCTCTGGTCTGGGCACATACTGAAACGACCCCCACAAATTGGGAAGGGGAAGAGTAACAGAGACCAGTAAAATGTAGGCAGGCTCCACGTAACCTTCAGAGCTAAGAGTCAGAGCTGCTAAGGCTTGATTTCACCGTTGGTAACCAACTGTTTCAGAATTTGTATAACGGTGGGTTTGTGAAATATTTTGAAAAATTAATATGCACATGCCACTCTATTATTTGAATATTAAATACAGGTTTGTGCACTATATCTCCCAGCACTTAACTTGCCAGAATCAGCTTACACACTTAAGGCCCCTTAAAGACCAAACAAGCAAGCTCCTCCTCTTTTCCCCTTGATAGGGCAAAAGCTAATCAATCAATCAAACAAACAAACAAACAAAAAAGATCGAGGAAGGTGTCAATAATTTATACGGTGGTTCACTATCTATGATTTAAATATGTCACAACAAACATATACACTTAATGCTAACCAGACAGAGCTCTAGAGTCATGAGGCAGGGCGGTAAGAAGAAGGGGAGAGAATTTGGCTTGTTTTGCCTTGTTTAGTCTTGTAATGTCTCACAAAACCCTAAACAGAATATTGGCTACCACTTTGGCTACCTCGTTTTGCTGAATGGCAGAGGAGATGCAGTCCCCCCCAAAGAGTTCTTCAGTATAAAAATAATGTATTTAAAATTCATTTGTGTCAGAGGAATTTGGGCCAGGCAGGAAGGACAGGGACACCCTCTCACCTCTGTGGTTAGATAAAACTATTATGTACAAAAGGACTTATCCATTTTCACCTCTACCTCCATACGCACACACATACACATTCAGGGCACACATACTAGTTAGTTATTCCATTAAGAAGAAAAGCAGCAGCTGTTGGTCAAATCAAAGGAAAAAGACAGACCATATTCCACACGCATCCTGAAGATCGTTCAGTCTTTTTTTTTTTTTTTTTAAATGCTAAAATCACAAAAGAGGCTCTCCAGAGAGGCTGGCAGAAGAGAAGAGCTTCAGGTTCTGCTTGGGAACAATCCAGTCCAAGGCTCCCTTCCCTGCAGTAGTAGAGAGAACCCGCAGTCCCTCTGCTCAGAACAAGGGTAGACAGAAGTTCTTTTTTCTGACGGTCATTGTGTGAAATCGCTTCCTATCTCAATATCAAGAGTTGTACGAGGAGATCAGCAGCCACAGAATTGTCCATTTGTTTCACAGATAAAGTCCGCAAACAGCAAGTGAATTGTTGCACCAAAAAAGAAGAAGAGAACAGAAACATACAAGACACCCCTCCCCTATCCCAAATGGTCATTCTGTTTTGATGATTAAAAATCTGAATAGAAAGTGAGTCGGTGTGTCTCAAATGCTGTACCAGCAATACTGCAAGTCCTGAGATTTGTATCATGAGGAAAAGCGCAGGGAACTATTAGGATGGGCTTGAGTGAGGCATGGAGAGGATACGGCCATTCTTCTTGCCACCATTCATGTGAGTGTAAGGGATGTGCTCCTCATAGTTCCCTTTGAACCCTAGAGAGGGCCCATTGTCCCGCCCTAAGATCTCATCCCGCTGCGTGTAAGAGGCTGGGTCAAGAGGGATGCTCTCCATGTTTTCAAAGTCCAGCTCATACTCTTCTGTCTCTGGTGGCTTATTCTCCTCACTATAGAAGAATGAGACTTCTCGGAAAGTCAGGTGAAGATCCTCTTTCAGCATTTCAATGATCTCAATGAAGGAGGGGCGCATCTTGGGATTGTACTGCCAACACATCTGCATGAGGTTGTGGCTGGAATTGCAAACAAACTAGGTTAAGGTTTTGTCCAGCAAATTATTTCTTGCTTCCAGCCCCAATTAAAAGATAAAAGGTTTCCTCACTGGAGTAGAGGTTTCTTTTTCTCTTTCTATTGAAAAGTTGGGTTGCAGAAGAGGAATCTGCACATAACCTTTTCTCACTTGGATTGGAAAAATAACCTAAATGTACATTTCTTCTTCTGTCCCCTTTACAGCTGAAGAAACTAGGGAGGGTTTCTTCTGAGCTGCTTGCCCTACTCACATTCCTCCTGTGGGTCCTGTCTCCCAAGATCATTCCTATATACAGCCCCAAATCTATCTGCAGCTATGCATTAGACTTCTATTTCCTTAAGACAGGTGGAATACAGTCCACTGTACGCGCAGCCTTTATATTTTTTCAAAAACAGACTTTGACTCCTGATACTTACAGTCTCTCTGCACAGTTTTCTGGCCATTCAAGGCAACCCCCATCCATGACAAACTTGAGGACCTGCTCATTGGAGAGTCCTTGGTAAGGCTGCTCTGCTAAACTGCTGATTTCCCAAAGGACAACGCCAAAAGACCTGTAGGAAATAGGAAAGAAGGAATGCAAGATACTAAAGAGATTCTCCATGCCACCACAGAACAGCTGAAAAGAGAGCATGTAAAGTAGCTGAATCAAACAAGAAGAATGTAGTCTTCTTGTGCCAACTTGATCACAGGCAGATATCAATGCCTCTCTTCTTTTTTCTACTCTAGTTAAAGTCAAGCATCTAGTTCAAAGAAAGGATAGCAATAGGATTAGGACTGGCTGACTGACTTGAAGCGACTACTTACCACACATCTGAATAGGCGGTGAAGACACCATCCTTCAATGACTCTGGAGCCATCCAGCGCACAGGCAGCAGACCCTTTCCTCCTTTGCGGTAATAGTCTGTCTCATAGATATCTCTGGTCATGCCAAAGTCTGGGGAAAAAAGAATGTTGCACTAAGATATTACCGTAATTTGAAAAACAGCTACAGCCTCAAGCAGTAGCATGGGAAAGGTGTTGAATTCCTATCAAGAATTTTTAGAGCCATTAGCTGCAAGTTGCCCTGGAACTGTTATTAATTCACTGATTCAGTAATCCTACCTAATCCAATTAAGAACCACCAAAAATCGATCCATTATTTCCATAAGAACCTGAGCATTCTGGAAGGTGACCATACCTCCGATTTTGACTGTGAAATCTTCAGCCACCATACAGTTTCGCGCTGCCAAATCTCTATGGACGAATTTCTTGGCATTCAGATAAGCCATGCCATCAGCAATCTCAGCAGCCATTTGAATCATCTCTTGGAGAGTTGGAGGGGGACGGCCAGGGTTATTCTGAA
This sequence comes from Grayia smithii, assembly GCA_032468115.1. Lineage (NCBI taxonomy): Eukaryota > Metazoa > Chordata > Lepidosauria > Squamata > Grayiidae > Grayia > Grayia smithii. The sequence continues at coordinate 7,584 of JANHFM010010907.1, read as the reverse complement.
AGCCGAGCCAAAACTATTATTAGCCGTTAGGATACAAACCCAATCTCCTTTTCCTCTTTCCCAAATCTTCATTTCTGTACACAAATACAGTTACACCAAACTCTTACCTCTGCATCTGGCCGTAAAGACCTCAAATAGCTTTTCAGATCTCCATGTGCCATCAGCTCCATAACTACTAGTGTTGGTTGCCCTTTTGATACTACTCCTAAGAGACGAACCTAATGAAAGAAGTAAGAAGAAAGGCCAGTTTTAAGACACACTTAGTGAGCTGCATTAAATTCCAATGGTCTTCTAGGACAATCCAATGTGCCGGTTATTACCTATAAAAATTTTCATAGCACAGGTAGTTTCTGGGACTGCCTATTTCCATTATTATTTCTGCTTGTAGCACATTGCTGACAGGGAGGAATGCTTCAGATTTCTTGTAGTAAACCATGTCATCTAATGGGATCCAGAAATGGCTTCTTTGTCATGATGCCTACCCTATGAAACAGCCTATTTCCAGAAACTGAGATGGTCCTGACTGGCCACTGATGGCCTTTTGCAATGTGATAAAGATCTGTTCTTCATTTGGATGCTGGGCCAGGCTGCTGAATAAGCCTCTCTTAGTGCTATGGCTGCATCTATTTGCATTTGCATGCTTTCAAACTTCTAGGCCGGCAGAAGCTGGGGCAGGAACAGGAGTTCACTCCCATTGCATGGTGAGTTGTCAGGCTCAGTGTCTTTAACTGCTCCCTAACACCCCCTCTCAACACCAAGTATATGCTTTTTCCTATTACTACAGTTCCAAAGAAGTTTCTTATTCTAACTAAAATCTCACTGCATCATCTATGTCCTCATAGTTCATATTGAGAAAATCCACCCTCCACAAATTAAGAAGTTCTGATAAAGATTCTCAAAGCAAGCTGAACAGGACAGGCCTCCCTCCCCACCCTCCACAAATTAAGAAGTTCTGATAAAGATTCTCAAAGCAAGCTGAACAGGACAGGCCTCCCTCCCCCAACCTATAAACATGTGCCAGCAAGTAGCAGCAGCCTTCCCCTCTTACCACGTGGTGGCAGCTGAAACCTTTCATCACAGAAGCTTCGTTGAGGAACTCAATACGCTCACGCAGGCTGGCTGTTTCGTTTACTGTCTTGACTGCTACTCGTATCTCTGCCTCGCCTTTCACAATGTCTTTGGCAATTCCCTCATACACCATGCCAAAGGAGCCTTGCCCCAACTCTTGCAGGAGGGCAATTTTCTCCCGTGGGACCTCCCATTCATCAGGGATGTAAACTGTAGTTTACGGGTAGAGGGAGAAGTGGAGAAAGAATCAATATACACAAAACTGGCTGATCTCAAACCCAGATAAGAAGGTAGATCGGAATTCCACAATTGAAGCTAGGCCCAAACCTCTTCCAAACTAAAACAAATTTTCCCTTAAGGCAAGAATTTCCCATGTTAAGTTACAATTATTTTTCTCACACTGCTGTATCCTGAAGAAGGTTGAACAACCAGAAACAGAATTGTTATTGTCCTGTGAAAGTGTCTTCATTACAACTAAGACTTCCAAACAGGTAAATTTTACAGGAACTGAAGACTATTAATTTTTCCTTCCTTTCTGGTATATTTTAATTATTTATTTATTTATATATATATATATATTTAGTTTTTATCCCTTTGTTATTATTTTTGATAAATAACTCAAAGCAGCTAACATACCTAATATTCCTTCCTCCTCCTTTCCCCTCCCACAACAACACCACTCTTGTGAGGTGAGCTGGGCTGAGAGAATGACTGACTCAAAATCACCCAGTTGGTTTTCACATCTAATCTCCTGGTTTCTGGTCACTTTTTCAGTACAAAAAAAGGTAAAGAGTTCCCTTTACACAGCAACCTCCATTTACTCAGAAGACTGTATGTGCTTCCTAGCCAAATTCCCTTCTGTGGTGACTCAAGCCCTTAAAACTTGAATATATCTCACGAAATCCATTCCTTTCTCCTTTCATTATGAAAATTTCATTCTTTCTCATTCTGCTCTATTTCCTTACATTCCCCTCTTTTATATCTTTGGTTCATGGCTTCCTTCTCTGACCCTTTAATTGTTTTTTTCACAAAGGAGAATTAGAGTTGGAAAGGATTTGTAGGCTATCGAGTCCTTTCCAACCAATCAAGTCTTTCCCTTCACATAAGCTTTCACCAAGCCAAGTATCTCCCGTCTTACAATTGGGTATTGGATTTCTGTTTTCTAGATACAATAAAGAATTCTGCATTGTCCCTCTTAATTTTCACTGTTATTTTTAGCACATTTCTTCAACCAATCCAGCGTTTTGAATTTTGTTGCTGTCTTTTACTGAAAAATATATCCCAGCAGTTTTATTCCATATGTAAATATTGATGAGAAATTTTCAGCTCTTCATCTTCAAACCATTAATGAAATGTTGGAAACTATCAGTTTTAGGACCAAATCTGTGGGACTCCAGGGCTACCTCACTTCCTATTCTTTAAAATAAATAGTGAAGAACAACAAGTGCTGTCACAAATTAACTTAGGCTCCCACTTAAGGGGAACAACAACTTTTTTAAAAAAATGTTGAAACATTTGGTCACAACCTCTGGGGGGGAAAAGTCAACAGTCAAAAAAACCAAGCTGCCTCTCACCATCACTGGCACTGAGATACTCTGGATTAGAAGATGCATAGAGTGGTCCTGTTGGTCCTTCTGTTTGCCTGAAAAGAGGAGGGAAGTTAAGACCAAGCACCATTTATCATGAAACTTTTGCTACTGGCAGAGCAGCTGTTCACAGTAATATAGGGATTAGAAAACAACAACAATTATATTTAAAATAGGAGGCTACCATGCCAGTCATAGGAAAAGTTCCAAAGCCCACAGATTAATAATTTTTACAATCCAGATGAAATTTAATAGTTTAGAATCATACACCCAACACTGGAAGGGAGGTAGCATTTTCTACACAATAAAGAAAAATGTATAACCATACATTTAAAAAACAAGACATCAAACATACCAACAAAATTATTACTGATGAGAGGGAAGAAACTTATTCACACATGCATATTTTCCTGTCAGCAGCCAACTAAGTATATATTAAATTTAACTAAGTCTGTTATGGATAGTCAGTTGATTTGTATCTCAATGCATTGTTAAAGGGCAATATCCTTCTGAAAAGACAGCCAAGACACACTTACCTTTTTTTGACAAAGGCGTAAACTCCTCCAATAAACATGATTAAAAAGACAGCGAAAATGATTGGAACAATGATGGCTACAAGATTGGTGGGAGCATTCACTAGAGTTAAAAAAGAAAGAAAGTATATAGTAAATGTAAGACAGGATCTTGGACTTTCCTCCCAGTCCTTGTTTCATAACATCCAGTACAACTATTTCTGAAGATTAGCCTGATGTCAGAGCTAATCTTTCCTGGTGGCCACATCCTCACACAGGATTGGACATGAGAAGGCACAATGCACTGGAGGCAGGGATGAGACCCATTTCTTCATGCTCCTGCTACCTCCCCCACCCAACAAGTAATTAGAAACTTAAAGCACCAAGAAATCTTGATCTTACAATAATCAGAAATGTAAAAGTAGATGGGTTCTGTCCATGACCCATTTCCAGCCAAGGAAGTAGCTCGGATGCGCACACTGTAGTTGCCGGGTTGCAGTCCTCGCAGCTTGCAGCCCTGGTCAGTGGAGAATTGTCGACGAGACACACAATACCGTTGTTCCTAAAGGGTAGAAGAGAGATATTTGAATATTCTGTTGCCCAAGAGAGGTGCCACATGAACTAAAGAAGAGCTACATGTGTGTAATGTGTTCTGTGCATCCCAACAAAGAAACTGTGGGCAGTCGTGTAATGCAGGATGAATAAGTATTGATGCGCAGTACAACTCATCCCACAATAGAGTTCTAATTTCTCAGGGCTGGGGTCAGGTACACTTAGAACTAAGAGATGAGTGTGCATGCTCTTTCTCTCTTATACACATACACAGAGAAAAAGAGCTGTTTCACGAGGAAAAGTCCATTAGACTCCAATCCCTCTTCTTCCTAAAATGTTATACAAAAGCATGGGGGAAAAGCAGACAGCACCCGAGGAAAGAAGAGTAAAGGGCTGAAGGTTCACCTCTGAGTCTCCAAGGCGCCCATAGTTTACTTCATAGAGGATGATCAGGCCATTTGGCTCCTTCGGCTCCTGCCACTTTAAGTGGAGTGAGTTTTTGTCTAATAACACATGAGTCACAGGTCCAAAAATGTCATCTGCTTTCACTAATAGATAAAGAACAGAAGGGGTGGGGGGAAGCCAATCAGTGCAAATTAGCAAGCCTGCTTCGTGCTTTGTCTTGTAAACATGCTGATTAGATAGGACCCAGTTGGGAAATGCTTTCTCACCTTCCGGCATGGTCCTGGCACTGACGTAAGCTGCAATGCTGCATACTGTTAGAGCTTCACGGTTACAGGCTTGGATCTCAATCCGGTACCCTGTGAAGTGTTGCAAGTTGGAGATGACTACTGATTCCTTGAAAACCATCATCTGAAAAGGCTTTGGTTCCTCTGGGACCTCCGGTGTTGTCGTAGACATGTTTAGCAAGCCCAGCGTGGTTGGAGCCACCATGGTGCTATTAGCAACTCTCCCAAGATCTCGTCGCCTCCTTGATCCTTCTGCTGGCCTACAGAATGTATCACATTTGAAAAGTTAACGGAAGTAGTCCAATGATACAGGGCAGGATCTTTGTTCAGAAGATCCCAGGGTTACATCTTAATATCTGCAGCTAAAAGGATAACTTAGCTGAGAAAGGCCTTTCTCTGTTTCTTTGGAGAGCCACTACTAACAGGAATAGGCAGCAGATAATAATCCAGATAATGGGTGGTAGAAGACAGCTAAGTGATAAAAGCAGGCTCAGGGCCTAAATGCATGTTCTACGAAAATAATGAACCTGACTTCCCCTTTGACTTTGTCAGAAGGTCGCAAAAGGTCTTCATGTGACCCCAGGAAACTGCAACTACCATAAATACAAGTCAGTTCCTAAGCATCTGAATTTTAGTCACGTGATCATGGGGATGCAGTAATGGTCATAAGTGTCATGAGTCACTTTTTCAGTGCTGTTGTAACTTTGAATGGTCGCTAAACAAACTGTTGTAAGTCAAGGATTACCCATATACTGAAGCTGTTTTGATGTTTTTCTGACTCTCACTTTCATATAACAAATAAGTGGAAAGCCATCTTTAGACACAGCCATGTTTGGTTCTTTCAACATTCATGTTTCACAATGGACCACACATTATGCACTATTTTTCTACTAGCACATCTTCACTTCATCTTCATTTCTACCACATCTTCATAGCTTTTTTATCCAATTCCTCATCTTTAGCAAGTAGTATCAAGGTATACAAAGTGATTTGTGCGCTCCAGTTTTGGGCCATTTATGCATAATGTGCAATTATTCAACACACATTTTCCATCAAATGTAACTATCTTGATTTGAAACATAGCTTTTCAGATCCATGCTCCTTATTGGATTGTACAATCTATCTAATATTCACTGTAAAGCATTTGAGCTGAGCCAACTATAGAGCACATCACCTGCATACAAAGTGCACTACCATCACCACATGCATTTCTTATATCTTCATTATTATATTGACCAACCCTCAACTTATTCCCTGTTGAACTGTGCATGAAGCATTCTATTTCTTTCAATGCATGCTGGATTTCCAACATACACCACTCTTATCATTCAGCAACCAACCTTTGTATTGCACAAAGCATTTCTTAATTCAACCGTATTTATTTTGTCATACACTTCTCTAAAGCAAAAAACTTACATTTTATTGTGTGTTAAACATTCAAACATTCCTGAATGATCTACTAACAAGCAAAGATCTGTGTTGTATTCCTCCTGCCTGGCATAAAGCCACACCACATTTTTCAAATGTTGTTCATTATCACCTCTCATTCCCTTTCAGTCAGAAATATGTCAAAATACAAATCCGCAAAACAAATTAACTTTCCTTATAGTTACTGTATTCATTCTTGCTACCTTTTCCTTTGTGTAGGTAGGAGAACAGTATCAACTTTCTTCCAACTGTTAAGACACAAATGCAGGTCTCACACATACATTGAACAAATGAATAGTCGATAAGCAAATCAAATTCATGTTTTAACATTTCTCCTATTACCACTATTGTATAGACTTGCAGATAAGCTAAGAATTTTGGGTACCAAAAGGCACCCCAAAATTGGGTTCAGCTTATCCATATATGGATTCATCTACAAGTATATACAATGGTACCTTGGTATTCAACTGCTTTGAAACTCATCAAATTTGGTACCCAATGCATTTTGACACAAAAATATTTGTTTCGGTACTTGTTTGTTTCGTTCTCAATGCACAAGCTAGAACTTGTCGGTGTTGGTTGCCTTGTAACTCACTATATTATTCCTTATGAGGAAAATGTGTTGCATTTCCATTTCATTCAAAATAATTTTATTGCTATTATTTTTTAATTTCATTGTTTCTGCTGGAGGACCTTTGCTTAGCTTCTTTGTCTATTTCCAAAACAGTTTATTTCCATGAAAATTGCTCTGTGGTTTCTCTTCCTGTTTCATCCTTAACAATTCTTGCTTTGATTATGTTCCTTGCAACTGTCTCTCTATGCACATGATATATTATTTCTTCCTTCCTTATTTTTGCAGCTATCTTTTATATGCATATTTTTCTCTTTCACAGCCTCTTTCACATCTTCATTTTAGTAATCATCCCTAGTGAAATAAATACTAACTGCTGCAGTATGGTGTAATAAAATTATATTTAACTGTTCTAAGCAAATTCCATATCTTCTTTATGACCATTTTTCATTCATTGTAATAATTTAGAACAATGCACAACTTTTCCAAAAACTCATATCTAGTTTTTTTATTATCATTTCATTATGTTATCAAACATAACATGCAACATCATTGACCTCTGGGCTCCTATTTTCATGTACACCCACAGCAACCTATATGATACCAAGCTATATATTCTAATAGACATTTAGCCCTTTCATTTATAATTAAACCTATCCCTTCATTTCATGACATGCAATCTGGTCATGCAATTCTAGATTCATCACAGGAGGCTTTCAAGAAGAGATTGGACTGCTATTTGTCAAAAATGGTGTAGGGTCTCCTGCTTGGGTGGGGAATTGCACTAGATGACCTACAAGGTCCCTTCCAACTCTGTTAATCTGTTAAATCTGTTACCACACATCCCAAGGCCTGCTGATGATCTTCTATCATTCATCTTTTTTAAGGAAAAATAACCTTCCATAAAAGTTGCTGCTTGCCTTCTATCATTGTACTATTGAGAGTGTACTTACTTATGGTTTATGTGTGGTATGGAAGCTGTACTTCTCAGGATAGGACAATGTTGCGCAGAATTATTAAAACAGCGGAGAGTATTGTGAGCTGTTCACTCTGTACCTTAGAACAAATTTATACCATTAGGTGTTACTGTAAAGCATTAGGTATTTTAAGAGATTCATCACATCCTGGTCATCGCCTCTTTGAGCTGCTGCCATCGGGATGGAGATACAGAGCAATGA
>JANHFM010010902.1:0-18734 GCA_032468115.1 Grayia smithii | reverse complement strand
GTGTTTTGCCTCAGATCTTGCTTTCATTTCACTGCATTCATTTAATACTCAGTAAAAGTACCTTTTCTCTAAACATATGGAGTTGGGGGTTTTCTTTCTTGAGTATTGAAGGAAGCAGGGCTGACATTTACTATTCAACTTGTATGTTTCCTTTGCATCATTGACAATTGAGATGATTTGAAACCAAAGGAAATAAACATAAGAACAGTGTAAGACTAATGAAATTATTTTATTTATGTTTGTTTGTTTGTTTGTTTGTTTGTTTGTTTGTTTGTTTGCTTACTAGTTTGTCAAACATGTTCAAGATAGCAGGTATGAATATGAACATGAACGAGGGAAATGAATACAAATAAATGGGGACAGGACACGGATGGTAGGCACACTGGTGTGTTTATGCACACCCCCTTCTTCTTAGGAATGGGGTGAGGTTCATGGTAGACAGCTTAAAGTTGAAGCTGTAGGGGTTTGAGACAATGTAACAATGGAGTCAGGTAGAGCATTCCAGGTGTTGACCACTCTGTTACTGAAGTCGTATTTTCTGCAATCAAGTTTGGAGCTGTTTAACTTGCGTTTGTATTGATTGTTTGCCTGTGTATTATTGTGTTTGAAGCTGAAGAAGTCGTTGACAGGTAAGACATTGTAGCAGACAATTTTGTGCACTATGCTTAGATCAAACCACAGGTGTCGCAGTTCCAGATTGTCCAAACCCAAAATTTCAAGCCTGGTGGCATAAGGGATTCTATTGTGAGCGGAGGAGTGGAGGACTCTTCTCATGAAATACTTCTGGACCCCCTCAATCGTATTAATGTCTGATATACAGTGTGGATTCCCGGCAGATGAGCTGTATTTAAGAATTGGTCTGGCAAAGGTTTTTTATGCCCTAGTTAGCAATACAATGTTACCGGAGAAGAAGCTTCACAAAATTAGGTTAACAACTCTTAATGCCTTTTTGGCAATGCTGTTACAGTGAACTCTGGGGCTTAGATCGTTTGAGATGAGTACTTCCAGGTCTTTGACAGAATGAGGGTCATCTACAAGGTCGTTTCAATCCAACTTGTATTTGGTGTTCCAATTTTCATTGCCTATGTGTAGGCAATTTATTAGTTGAGATTTGGAGTTGCCAAATACATGACCATTCTGACAAACGGACAAGGTCGCTTTGTAGGGCAGCAGCATTGTCAGTGGTGTTAAATAATTTTACGCCATCAGTGAAGAGGACGCAGCTGATTTAATCTGATCGCATAGCTCGTTGATGTAAAGCAGAAAGCGTGTGGGCCTGGAACGCTGCCCTCCCTATTTGGACTACTTCTTGCCTCTTTGACAGGAACGCAGCTATCCATTTGTGCAGGGATCCGGAAATGCCATAAGAACTTAGTTTTAACAGGAGTTTGTCATGCTCCACTGAAATTAAATTTCAACATAATCATCAAACAGTAAAATGAGTAAATTAATATGTCTAAAGGTTGAATCATGGCAACTGGACCAAACTTTACTAAGCTGAGAGGTTTTGTTGCTCATCCAAGCAACTTCATCAGTCAGAGAAAAAGTTAATTAATTAAAATTGTGGAGTCCTAGATCAATGATGGCAAATCTTTTTGGCACCAAGTGTCCAAACTAGAACGCACATGCATGTGTGTGCATGTGCGCACGCTGGAGCACCAGAAACCCGAAGACCAGCTGGGCGGTGCACATGCGTGTGCTGGCCAGCTGACCTTTGGGTTTCCGGCAAGCACATGCATGCCAGCCAGCTGGTCTTCAGGCGTGTGCCAGAGCACCAGAAACCCAAAGACCAGCTGGCTGGCATGCGCATGCCTGTTTTTTTAACCATTTGGGGGGACATTTTTGGGGGACATTTCTGGCCCGAAAAAGGCCCCCCAAAATGGCCTGGAAAACAGCCCTGAAAACGGCCTGTTTTTTGAGCTGTTTTTTGAGCCATTTTCAGACTGTTTTCTGGTGCTCCAGCAGCCACGAAGACCAGCTGGGCAGCTGAAAACCAGAAGGCTCTGCGTGCCACCTGCGGCACACGTGCCATAGATTTGCCATCACGGTCCCAGATGCTCTCTGAGCTTGGCTGATTTCTTGCAGATATTTCATTACCAAGCTACATAACATCAACAACAACCTTGATCTACAAATTCCTTCTTCTATTGATAAATAAAATTTCCATACAGTCAGTGAAGGGCCAGTGAAGATAAGAAACATGATAAGTTTCAGAACAGACAAGACTCCCCCAAAAGAGTGGGGAAGGAGTCTGTTTCCTACTGTGAGATGAATATGGAGATCTGTTTGAACATGCTCTCTTTCTCTCTATGGTTTTCTCAAAAGTAGGTGACGATGGGAGAGCTGGCTAACCAGACAGGCAAAGGTCTAATCCAAGTGTTTTCTGCAGGTGATGTCATAATCCTTGTGGGACCTAAGAGTTGTATGATCTCACCCCTCTCCCAACACCCTTTCTAGGCATGTCTTAACAGAAATTTCTGCTGTGAAGACTCCATCCAGAGAGAAGTGAGATGAGAACAGGTTGCTCTCTCACTCAAAGAAGCACAAGTTCCTCCGATCCCCAAATGGGAAACTTTCAGCCTTGTGCCATGTGGTTGGGAAAATGATCAATGACTGAAAATGGCAGGAGGGAACACACATACACACCCACACCCACACACCCAGGCTCCATTATCCAGACTGAAGCCTTCTGCTCCAGAAGATGCCTAGAGGCCAATTCTCTTTGCAATGGTGGGGAAAGGCTGGGGGCCGAATCACTGCCCCAGCACCACTGGTCCTGGCAGTTATTCCTAGTTTCTAAAAAAAAATAAAAAAAATAAAGGCTATGTCTGTGAAGATTCTCAGTCAACCCAGGTCCTGGTTGTCCCAAAGGGGCTTTTTCCAAAAGGCAACTGGACATTCTAGTTTTTCCTTTAAAACGTTTTGCTTCTCATCCAAGAAGCTTCTTCAGTTCTGACTGGATGGTAGGGAATAGAAGGATTTATGGTTGAAGTCTGACCCCTGCTGGTTGATAGAGGATTTTTTTTTTTTTTAAGGAGGAAAATTTCCTTGATTCTGATATTCTGAAGTGTTCGATATCTGACATCCGACATCATATAAGGGGGAAAATGCCCTTGGGATCAACATGTTTCCCTTCCTCTGAGTCTCTCAGTTCTGAGCACCCCTGCTGGTGGGGAAGCAGTCACTGGCCACTTTGGTCCCCTTGCTGCCACCACCCCCCCACCAGCTCCTCTTTTCCCCACCACCAGAGGACAAGAAAAGAAGCAACGGATGGAAACTTATCAAGGAGAGACGCAACTTAGAACTAAGGAGAAATTTCCTGACTGTGGGGACAATTAACCAGTGGAAGTATTTGCCTTCCGAAATCATGGGCACTCTGTCACTGGAGGCCTTCAAAAAGAGACTGGACAGCCACTTGTCTGAAATGGGATAGGTTTCCTGCTCAAACAGGGGTTGGACTAGAAGACCTCCAAGGTCCCTTCCAACTCTGCTATTCTAGGTTCTAAAATTGCCAAAGTTTTCACACACAAAAGTTAAAAATTGATAAAACAAAAGCGGAAAAACCAGGAACAGAATTCTAACTACAGCCAAACGTTTCCAGCTTTGCTCCCACCCCACCACAAAATCCAGGACTCTGGTTTTCAGCAGGCAGTTGGATTCTGTTCACGTTGTGGGTGCCCGCAAGTGGGCTTTGCAAGGTTGGGGGTGGGGGGATGTGCATTTGTGTGTGCTTGGCTCCGTTTCCTTATAGGGATAAGCAGGGAGGGCAGGGATTCTTGGTGATGCCATCTTCAAAAGCGGGCACTGGCTTTGGTGGATCGAGTCTGGCTGGAGACTCACTGTTCCGAGACTGGAGGTACAGGAAGAACCATTGGGGGGAGCTGGCATGAATCAGCAAATAAACCATGGAGTGGTGGTGACAACAGGGTTACCTTGCACACCTGCAGTTTGAGAGTCTGGTACCTGAACATCTCCCAAGGGGCTCCTTGTAGCAAGACAGGCCCTTTGTTTGTCACCCAATTGTCTGAAGGGAGTTACGTTTTCTGCAATCAAATCCGGTTGCAGGAATTAATCAGCCCAGTCTGCGGATGAATCAGGCCCAGCACACACACACACACCCATTTTATTTTATGATTGATTGGATTGTAGCAATCCTTCCCGGCCCAGATGCAGGGGACAGAATTCCAGCACCACCTGGAGGCCACCCAGAGCCCAACCATCTGCTCAGGAGACGATCCCTTCCATGGCCTTGAGGACTGCACAGCCCAGGATATGCTCAGAAAAAGGCATTGAAGATCAAGGGGGCTGAAATCTCTGGAGGGCAGCTGCAATTCTAGCCAGCATGGATGGAACAATTCTGTTCCATGTCTGTTGTCCGGGTGAGCACAAAGCCCATGTGCCACCTCCCTCTGGACAGACCCAAGAGTCCCATTTTTCTACCAGCCGTCCAGAAGAAAGGCGCTAGAGCAGGGGAGGGTAACTATGGCAACTTGATGACCTGCGAACTTCAACTCCCAAAATTCATGAGCCACCCTTAGAACCCCATTGGTTGCCTTAGCAACCATGACCTTTGGCCTCTCCCCAAATGGGCCCTGCTGCTCTAAGCAGGGAGGCAGGAGCCCACCGGGCCTCCTCAAGTCTGCTTCTTTATTATGGCCACCTCCTTTGCTTCCTCTGGCAGCCGCCTTTTCCTCTGTGCAAGCCTCTTTGCAACCCTTATCTGGTGGCGCTGGGACTCCCTCCCCCTGCCAGCCTCCTGCTGCCACCTGCAACCCAGGGAGGCAAGAGCCGGAGGGTGATCCTCGCAGCCCTGCTGGCATCAAAGCCCAACCTGTGACCCACAAAAACACAAGCAAGCATTGCCTGGAATTTTTTGCTGACCATTAGCATTTTGAAAAGGGGATATTACTTCTTTTAACATGGCAGTCTGGGCCTCTTCTTTGTCAAGGCCATTTCTTTGCTATGCGACAATTTGCTTTTCTAGCAACTACACAACAGAGACCATGTCCTGGAAGTCCTTGAATACACCTGCAAGTTTACAGTTAGACACCAAGCCAGCTGGGAAGGAGCCACGCAACCCACAAATCTCACCCCTTGTGGAATATTATCTATGATATTCAATCATTTCTGTGGTTCAAATGTCACATCTAATCCAAGCCTTTGCTTGATTGCTCACCACTTCTATGAAGTGTATGCATTGTGTTGTGTGCCCCACGGAAGGACTTGCCCTCTCCACTTAATAAATGCTCTTTGCTTTGCCTGAATTACTTCAGGGGAGAGGGGTATCATATTTTTGGGTGGGCAAAGGAGCCCCTCTGCCAAGCACCAAGTCTCTCTCTCTCTCTCTCAAATCCAGGGATCAGGTTCTTATCAGATCCACTCCAAACTGGGGGTTGCCTGCCTTTGGGGGTGGCAGGAGGAAGCAACAGGAATGTCCTTTTTGAAAATCTGGGCCCATTTGTGAGTTTTAAATTGTAGATTCCACCAATCTCTCTCTCTCTCCCCTCCCCCCACTCCCCTACAAGAAACCAGGAGCTCAGGGCGTCTTTCCCAACTAACCATTTTTATTAAAAGGCAGAAGTGTTCTTGAGCGACCAGGTAACCCCTGTTTTTGGGCCCCTTAGGCTAACCCAGTTCTTCTCCTACAATGACCTGAAAGAAATGTTATCCTTGAAAACATCCGGCAGAGACTTGCAGAGTTGATGCCCTCTAAAGGAGGTCATTTCTCACCCTGGGTGACTTCATAAAGACAGGCAGATTGTGTAGCCTTCACAATCCTTCGTCTTCATGGCAAACATACAGACTGGGTCTCTTCTCAAATCTTTCCATTCCCAGACAAACTGCCTCGCATCAAACCTAAAACCACAAACCGGATGGAGCGAATTCCCCACCTGCCCTTCCGCTTGGACCAGGGAGCGCTCGCCTGGGCCTCCTACCAATGTCCAGGCGGCCCAAGGGCCAGGCAACCCATCGCTCCTGCCAGCCGGGCGTGAGTCCTGCTATCAGCACAGCTTTCCCTCCCACTCAGAGCTGCCACCAACCCCCTCGCTCGGCAGACCAGCCTGCCCTGGGCAGAAGAGGAGGCTGCTTGCGAAGGTGAATCCGCCGTCCGTGTCTGGCTCTTCCGGGGCAGCAACATTCACGGAGGAGGTGGTGAAGGCCCAGGACATTCCCAGAGTCAGGCACGCAGTTCACAGTCATGAAGGGAAGTAGCTCAGAGCATCAACTGATCTTCCAGGCGAGGGGCTGCCAACCCCACCACCACCACCTAGACTGGCCAGAGCAGCCCAGCTCCCACTGGGGCTTCCCACGGCCTGTCACTGGCCTTGGCCTGTGTGGCCTCCTGAGACACTCCCCCCCCACACACACTCTCTCTCTCTCTCAGGGACCCAGTGATGGCTGGGCAGTTTCTGGAGCAGCCTCGGCTTCCACAGTCTTCCACCTCAGCTTCAGGGGCCATCCCATCACTGGGCACCATGGCCGTCCGGCACCAGATGAAGCATGTGGGGGGACGTGCTGGGGAGGCCCGTCTCCACCAACCGGGCACTGCCCTCCAAGGAACAGAGTGAAAATTGTCTTCCGTTTGACACATTGAGGAATAAAAAGTGAAGCGAAGGAGGAGCCGTCCTGAGAACGGGGCATTCTGTACACAGAAAGGAGGAGCGGGAGGGGAGCCCAGCCGGCGGCTACGGCTGTGGCAGCTGCTGGCGCCCCTCTGTCTCTGCCCGCCAGCGCTCCAGCGTGTGGATCCTCTTCTCCAGGGCCTCCACCTGCCTGTGCACGGCTCCCACTGCGGAGAGAGGCAACCGGGAGAAGTCAGGCGGGGCTGTGGGGAGACGAGGGGGAGGGAGCCGGGGAAAGGGGCTGCGGGAACAGACCCACCGGTTGGAAGAGGGGGGTCACAGAAGGGACCGCCTCACTTACAATTGCGGAGGACAGAGATCCGCAGGTCCTCCAGCGAGCGCTGCAGGGACTCGAGTGTCACTGGAGACGGCTGCGCTGGGGCATCGGACAGGGCTGAGGGAGAGGAGCCAGCAGGAGATGCCCTCCAAACCTCTTCTACCAGTCTCCGGCGTTTACCTGCAAAGAATGCCTCCTAATGCCTCCGGGAGCACCTGCAGCCCAGATAGGAGGAGCTTTGCTCCTTTGGGGCAGAGAGGTCCATCTTGAGGGAGGACGGGACATTTACCCTGGTGGCTCAAGGATGATGCTGGAGACCTCGACTCCTCAAAATCCTGGTCCTCCCACACAGGGAAAACGGGGGGCTGGGGGGTCACCAATGGCCCCCACCCTCCCGGGAAGAAGCAGCAGATGCCTCTGCCTAGCCTGCGAGGGAATAGCCTTCAGCTGCTGCAGCTGCCCTGGACACCCTCCTGCTGGCACAGCCCAGGCAAGCAGATGGGAGGTGGTCTTGAGGGCTCTGGGGAGAGGCACAGGTCGGTGTGGGAATTTCCAAGTCCTCCAGAGGGCATGGCCAGGAGAGGCCCAGGTAGGAGGCGTGGAAGAACCGGACCCACTCAGCTTACCCAGCAGCCCGTGGGAGGATGCTTCTCTGGTCCCAAAATGGGGGTCCCCCTGGTGGAAACAAAAGTCAGAAATGGTTGCCAGGAAGAGAGCTCAGACGAAAAAATTAGGTTCTCCTTGGAAGCTCAATTCCTGGCAGAAATGAGGCTCCCCCAAAACACCCTTCAGCCCCTTTTCCCTGAATTCAAGACACCCCCCCCACTACTGCCCCAGCCTGATGTAATTGCCAGGAAGCGGCTGTGCTCTGGAGGCGAAATCCAGAAAGGGTGCAATTTGGGGGTACCTTGGAGGCCATCAGCTTTCAATATAGTAGAATATAATTCTTTATTGGCCAAGTGTGATTGGACACACAAGGAATTTGTCTTGGTGCAGACTCTCTCGGTGTACAAACCCCGGCCCCTTCCTCTGTGCTTGCAGGTGGAGCCCCTCCGTGGACTGGCAATCCCACCCCCCATTCAACCTCTCCCCAACCTGTGAGTTTCTGCATGCCAAGCGGGCACTTGAGACCACCCCAGCCCCACCCGATGGCTTCCTTCCACTGGCTGGATGCTGGGTTTTGCAAGAACGCTTTTGCACAACTGCCAAAGTGGAAAAGGTATTTTCTGTGTCTGGAAATCCCCGTAGAGGCAAGAGGGGAAGGGGGCCCTCGGGAGAGCCCAAGGCAAGGATTTCCCCCCCGCCTGGTGGAAGAAGCAGCTTGGAAACCTTCCTGGAACCATTTTGGGGCTCTTGCTTAGAAGTCGGCCCCATAAACGCCCACCTGCACTCACCAGGGTGCCAGGGCCCGGGGCTGACTTCAGGCAGGCTGGTGGGGACTGCTGCTGCAGAGGGGGCTCTGGGCTCAGACCTGGTGCTGTTCCCACCATTGGCCCCAAGGACGCACTTTCACTCTGGGCCCCTGGCAAGGCGTGAGAAGGGAGAGGGGCCACGGTGGGCGCGGAGTAAGAGAGGGGGGAGCCCGGATCCAGACCCTGCTGGGAGGAAGAACAATCAGCAGAGCATTCAGAACCTCATCAAGCCCCACCAAGCGCCCCCCTTTGCAAGGGGCCTCTGCCCCAAACAAAGGATGGGGGCAGATGGACCATCCAGAACTCCCCCACTCCCCCTCCCCAAATCTTCAGAGCCAGTCACAGGGCACGCATGAGCAGCAGCAACTGGCACCCAATGAGGTCTCTAGGACATCGCTGCGGGGGAGGGGAGTGTTATGGCATCTCCAGACAAGGCCAGATTCTGCTGCCCACAAGGGCCATGGAAAGGGCAGCAGAGAAGTGGCCCCTCGCAGGGAACACCTTTGCCAACTGAAATCCTCCATTTCCCCATTTTCCACCCAAGCAGGCGAAGGGAATGGAGCACAGGGCCCTCCAGGGCCTACCTGGACTCCTCCGCCCTGCAGACCTGATTCCCCCAGAATGCCCCCGCTGGTATCCAGAGCTCCCAGGGGGGCAGGAAGCAGATGCAGGGGCAGGATCTGGCCGGGGGCTGAAGGAGGACTTGAGCTGGTGCCCGAAGAGGCCCTCATCACGCTTTGGGGCTGAGGCAGCCAAGGGGGGGAGGCGGCCATCTAGAAAACAAGACATGGGTGCGAGGGGCACCTATTTAAGGCGGAAGGGGGGCACACCCAAGAAAAGGGCGGGGGGCGTCTCTAGACCTGAACCCACTGCACACAACCCCCCAGCTCAGGGCTTTTCCCACTCAGAAATGAGAGGGGTTCCTTTCGTACTGGGGTGGGGGAGAGAGAAGAAAAGGACTCCTCCCTTTCAGGACTGGCACAGCTGCAGACCTGTTGTGCAGGAGGGATTCCCCTCCCCTCATGTATTTGCCATGCCTGCCTTGGAGAGTCACACGAGGAACTACTGAACAAGGTGAGATCCACACCCGAGTCACCCATTGGCCTGGTGTGATACAGTAAGAGCCATGGTGGTGCAGTGGTTAGAGTGCAGTATCTGGGTGTGGAGAAGGACAAGGGGGGGGGGAACCAACCATCAGAACCGCTTCCTCGTCATGAGTCTGAGCAGGCGCATTCGTCGGAGAGGCCGCTGGGGGGTCCAGCGAAGTGGGGGAGTTCTGGATGGTCCAAATGGACATGGGGTTCAGCTGACTGACACCTGCAAAAGGCACCACAGGACAGCTCAGCAGCTGCCGGCTGCAATCTCAAGGTCACTTGCCCCCTTAACCCCAACTCTGTAATGCTGACATTCACCTTGGCAGGAAAACAAACGGGTTCATACAACACGCTAACGCCTGGATTAAATGAAGGTAGAAAAACTGTGCTCCCGTAAGAAGCAGGGCCTACATGAAACTTGCAAAGGCTTAAAGGAACTCTGGCTTGACGCCAACCGCAGAGAGAAACCTTTTGGGCATCCCAAATTGCCCATCCAAACAGGGAAGGCAGGCAGGGGTTGCGCCCACGAGGAGACCCCGGGCATCACCACAGGGCCAGTCGGGCGACTGAGGCTGCCCCCCCACTTTGGCCAGGCTGACCAGAAGAGGCCGCATCCTTTGCTACAGCAATCATGGGATAATGGCTCCCTCGCTTCAGCCTTTTCCATCTGAGTTAGCTTAAACCTTTGGGTTCTCGAGGTCAGGAAAAGCTGATGCCGAGATAGGAAAGCTGGCCACAAATAACGGAAGTGAAAGGAAGTGTACCTGGGGGGTCCCGTGTGGGGCTCAGAGGCACTTCTGGGGCGGCCAGCTGATTGCCTGTCAATAGAAACACACAACCTGATCAATCTCTTCCGTGGTTCTGCTGAAGGGCAAAGTCATCCGAGTGAAAAAACAGATCATGGAAGCGCATTCTGTCTTTGCAAAACACGGTCAGCCTGGCTTGAAAGGGCTTTTTAGTCCCTGCAACTCACCCTGGAGGGCCAGATATTCAAGCCTGGGGGAGTGGGGACGGGAGGGGTAACCTCGGTGCAGCACCCTTCATGATAAGTGAAGCCAAGTTGACTTGCTGCAACCCACAAATGCTCCCTTAACGGAAAATTATCTTGCAATTCACGAACTGAAGGGAGCATTTGTGGGAGCATCAGGAGGGACTAATCCGGACCGATCTTCCATTCGAGAGAGGGGAAGACATGTGGCCTTTGAGGGAGCAGGTGGGAGGCGTCCTGGGCACAAGGGACAGAAAGTGGCTCAGGAGCAGGCAGTGGGGGGAGGGTCTTCTGTTCCCCTGAATAGGGGATTTCGTCATGGCCACCAAAGCCCTGAGAGGGAAAAGACCATGGTCTGTAAACACTCGGGCCTCCCAAGAAATGTGGGGCTACCCGAAAGACGAGAAGGGATACAATACCAGAACCTGGACATTTTATCATTGAAAGGTGGCAGCAGTGAGATTTTCACTTGTATTTGTCTATTTATTACATCACATTTATATACCTGCCCATCTCACAGAATGCAATTCTGGGTGGTGTACAAGAACTAGTGAAAATCAGTCCACAATTGAAAATACCAACTGAGGTTTTATTTGTCCCTCCCAAATGAAGGTGGAGAAGATGCGGCACTTGGGGTCAGGTGGTCTTCCCACCTGTCAGGAGGAAAGGATGGCAGCCATGTCGGTGTTTCAACATTAAATTCCAGATAAGGAAGGCTGGAAGCAGGGCCTTGTGCTGCATCAGGGAACACCTGTCGGAAAGGGGCCTAATGTCCGAAGGGCCCCTTGGGGGCCACGGTCCAAGGCAGCCGTGGGGCAGAGAACAGCTCCCAGCCAGGGGTGGGGAGAGCA
This sequence comes from Grayia smithii, assembly GCA_032468115.1. Lineage (NCBI taxonomy): Eukaryota > Metazoa > Chordata > Lepidosauria > Squamata > Grayiidae > Grayia > Grayia smithii. The sequence continues at coordinate 7,489 of JANHFM010010902.1, read as the reverse complement.
ACCAAAGGAGAAGATGGGGAGGAGGAAAGACAACGAGGGGCAGTCAAGGAGGACACAGGTTCTTGGAAAGAACCCAAGAGGTTGTTGGCCTGCAGGAAGAATCCCCTACACAAGGCGGAAAAGAGCACAAAACACACCCAGGCCTGATCCAGGAGATCTGCCAACCCCAGTTCCAGCCCAGAGAAACAAGTCAATTCCGGCAGTGGAACAAAGGGGGGGGGGGAAGGAATCTCCCTCAGGGACATCGGAAGAGTCCTGCAGAGAATCAGCGGTCGGTCACTTCACAAGCTCAGAGAGGAGCAGACAAGGAGTTTGCTCCCAAAGCTGCAATCCGGCAGCCGAATTAGTAGCATGGCGACTCTAATCAGGGAGGAGCTGCCATGTTCGAGTTAGGAAGTTGGAGGGAGAAATGAAAGAATAGCAACACAGAAAAAGCAACTCTCCTCTCCAAACTCCCTCACCACCACCGCAACCAAAACAGAAAATGGCAGATCAAAATCCTTCCTTTGAGAAGCTGGGAAGGGAGGCGGAAAAGCCCCCAGTGCTGAAGTGGCCCCCACTCTGGCCAAAAGACACACACACACACACACACACACGCACGCACAGGAACACAACCCGGACTTTTTCAACACCAGTGGGACAAAGTGAAGACATTTTGAAACAGATCTACACAATAGATCTACACAAGTACAACAGAAAAGTTAACACTTCTGCCCCATTCCCTGCTGGGCTCCACAGAGCAAAAAGATGCGATCCGAAACGGGCTGGTTTTGTTAAAAACAATTCCGTTACTCAAAAGCAGAGTCTGCAGCCGGCTGGACCAGAGGGGAGAAAGAGGCTGTGACGGAAGACACCTCACAGCTGGCAGAATCACAACTGCCCAGGAAACCCAGACGAAGCCAAAAGGAGCCTGGGGAAGGCATCGTCCCAGAGGCCCACCTGAAGCGCAGGGACAAGCAGCCATTCGAAGGGACAACTGCCCCTCTGTTGCTCTGAACTGGTCCAACCTGTCAATCAACCATCCTTGAACGGGCAAAATCTCTGAACGTCAAAGACCTTTGAAAGACAGCTGCGATCCAGGACAACCAGAAGGACCAAACGGCAAAAGCCAACCACGACAATAAAGTCCTTCAGAGAGAATTTTATTAGAAAAAACAAGAGTTACGCCCAAGGAAGCATCCAGGCTAAGGGAAGGACGCATCTTCCGCACCAGGACCAGAAAGCTCCCCTCAAAGGTGGCCTCCTCTTCTTGCCAACTTTCAGGGAGCTCTCAGCAAAACAGAGCAGCTGCAGCCAAGAGACCCTGCGCAACCTTGGTGAGAGGAAGCAAAACCCGTCCCTGAACATCCTTTCGACAGGAGAGAAATTCTGCTCAACCAGGGGCCACGGTTGATGTCATGCCTGCCCCAACTTGGGTTCTTAGGAAAGAAAGACCCTTGACTCCATTTGTGTGAGACATATACTTTTAAACTAAAAGCCGAGGGGTTACAATAAAGCAAAGCCAGAACTACAGTAAACTCTGCACCTGAAGGTTCCCCAGTTAACTCTCCCTTACTCAGTCCTCTCCCCTTACTCAGTCCTCTCCAGTTGCATTCAAAGGAGTTGCTTTGGTAACGGTCCCTGCATCAGGACAGGCCGTTGCATTCTGCCCTCCGGCCTTGAGATGATGAGCCTGATGCCTCAGGAGAGCACAGTGAGTAGTTTCGGCTCCCCCTTCCCCAGCTGCTCCCTCCCCACATGGTCTATGTCAAGCTGGCATCGAGCAAAGTGAGGCTGAAGCTCAGGAGGGCAGTTCTGACAATCGACTCGGGGTCCAGAGGGGAAGGACGGGCAGCAAGTTCACCCGCTTCACAAGACACGCACAGACCCAGAGATACTCCTGTTTCCCATTGCTCCCTCGCGGAGTACTTACTGAGAGGCACCCCAGGCTGGGTGGGTCCCACAGGCGAGGCCCGACTGTCCACGGTGCTGTGTTTGTGGCCCCGGAAGGTCCTTTTCTCTCTCAGTTCCTTCTCTATTTTGAAGAGCTTCACCATAATTAGGCAGCAATACACATCCTAGAAAACAGCAAAGGGCATGAATTTCCCGTGCAAAGGTGCCCAAAGAGTTTGCCACAGGATCAGCTGAGCAACTGGGAGGGCGGGAGGAAGGCAGAGCCTCCGTCTTCCCCTTCTGTGTCCAAGAGGCCAGGGAGGAGGGCAGCGGAGGCGAGAGAAGGAAGCTGCGTCCACCGAGTCAGACGGAGGACAGCGAGGGAAGGGACTGTGACAGTGAAGTGAATTTTGCCTCACTTTGTAACCTTCCCTGGCAAATTGTTAAGTGAATCATTGTAGTTAAGTTAGTAACACAGTCATTAAGTGAATCTGGATTCCCCATTGACTTTGCTTGTCAGAAGGTCACGAAAGGGGACCAGGTGACCCCGCGATACTGCAACTCTTGTAACTATGAGTCAGTTGATCATGTGACCATTGGGATGTTGCAACGGTGGTAACTGTGAAAAATGTTCATGTCAGTTTTTTACTACTGTTGTAAGCCAACTGTTGTAGCCAACAATGAGAAGCTCTAGTTGTAAGCCAACTAGAGCTTCTCCCTGGGCCTCAGCAGAGCCTTCAACAGATCAGCTCGAATGGGTCCCAGGGCTCTCCGTGGACTCTTCCCCTTGGGAGGCAAGGCTGTGTGGGCAGCTCGTAAGACCCCCCCAAAAGATCTAAATGGGTTTGATGTTTTACAGAGAGAAACAGGAAGTCCAGATCTGGGTAGGCAAAGCGTAAGTCCCTGGCTGGGCAAGAGCCTAGGGAAAGGGGCATCTGGGTGAGGACGACAGCAAGACCACCTACCCAGTGGTTGGTCGATTGGTAGACGTCCCCTTCCACTTTCTTGCTGTAGGACACCACCTTCTCCACCTGGTGATCCTTCAGGACAGCCAAGTCAGGAGCGGGAAAGATGGCATGGACCCTGCAGGGGGAAAGATGGTCGGCCTTAGCAGGACTGGCAAAGCACGGGCTCAAGAGTCTATGGAGATTCTCCATCATCCAGGTTGCCCCAAAGGGGCTTTTCCAGGAGGCAACTGGACTTTCCTTGTTTTTTTCTTTTGAAGACGTTTCACTTCTCATCCAAGAAGCTTCTTCAGCTCTGACAGGATAGTGGGGACTGGAAGGATTTATATTCCTTGAGGAATGGTCATTTGCATTCTTTTAGAGAGTTGCTGAGGCCACTTGGAGGTGACCCAGAAGACACAGGTAAACCTCCAGGTGGCCTCAAGGACTCCTCTCTAAAAGAACCATAAATGACCAGCTGTCTGCAAGGAGTATAAATTCATGAGGAATGTATCTTTTCTTCTATGTACACCGAGAGAGAGTATGCACCAAGACAAATTCCTTGTGCGTCCAATCACACCTGGCCAATAAAGAGTTATATCTATCTAAATCCTTCTGTTCTCCGCTGTCAGAGCTGAATAAGCTTCTTGGAGGAGAAGTGAAACGTCTTCAAAAAGAAAAAAACAAGGAAAGTCCAGTTGCCTCCTGGAAAAGCCCCCTTGGGATTGCCATGGGAGCTAATACAGTCAAATGAGTCAATTATTTTTTTAAAAAAAACATTGTTTTTATAGCTCCCTAGATGATGATGAAAAGTGGCTTCAAATTTAGAAAAGCCAGGAGAAGCAGACTTTATTTAAAACCCCACATCCCAAAACTCCAAGAGAGGAAGATGCAGGAGCAGAATAAAAAAGCAGACTGTATTTCTGCCCAGAAAACATCAGGAAACAAGGAACATCAAAGCCTTTTCTACTCTTTCCTTTCCCATTTCCTCGCTGCCTCTTCCAAGCCGCAGCCCAGCACAGTTCATCCCCCCCCCCCCAAATAAAGCCCAGAAACCCCCAAAGGGTTACTCACAGCCTCTGCACCACATAATCGCGCAGGTCTTGGTCGGTGTTCTCATACCAGTCCTTCCTCTGCTGGAAATGGGAATGCGGAATCGCTTTGAGCGCAGAATACTGGAAACGCCCAGCCCCGACAACGGGTACGGCTTCTCTAGTTGGGGGCCTGAAAAAAGGGACCACATAAGATGCCCTGCGGCTTCTCATTTGCGCTCCAGAACCGGAAACTAAACCACAAGCGGCTGCAGTGGCAGTGGTCACTTCGGGATTGAAAAAAAATGAACTAGGGGGAAGCATTTAGGGAAACGGAGATTAAGGGACCTTTGGGTGAATGGTCCCCAGAAGTCCCCATTCGCCCCCTCCCCCCCTCAAAGGGTCTCTTACTGTGGTGTTGCCAGGAGAGCCGGACAGGAAACGCCGAGCTGCCTGGTTCCTCTGACCTCAGCCTCCCCTGGAGCTGCAGCTGCTTAAAGAGAAGTTTTCCCCCGTTAGCTCAGAGAGAAGGCCAGCAGGTTGACAGATAAAAACAAGGGCTGCCATCAGGCCTGGGTCCGGAGCTGACCAACCCACCCTTTGGCCACTGGCTGCTGGACTTCAAAGAAGAAAGGACTCGTCCAAGAGAGCAAGAACCTGGGAGGGAGGGAGGGAAAGGACAAAGTGAAAGTGAAAGTGACAGGCAGGGCAGGGCCTGCCAATCAATCAATTAATCAATCAGAGTACAGCTGGAAGGAACCTTAGAGGCCTTCTAGTCCAACTGCTCAAGCAGGAGACCCTTTATCATTTCGGACAGGTGGCTGTCCAGTATCTTCTTAAAAACCTCCAGACTCAGGAGCTGTCAAACCGACCACCAACTTCCCATTGCTCATGCTTGGCAGGAGAGGACAGCAGAGGTCACAAATATGGCCACTTGACCCCAGGACACAGCAACCCTTATCATTCGGTGGCTAAGCACCTGTGGGGACACTGTGGCAGCCACAACTTGGAGAACAAGTCATAAGTTTTCTTATCAGCACCACTGCGACTTTGAACAAGTGACTGAATATACGGTTGTTAACAAGCAGAATTTCTGTGCTGGTTTCCGATGGCCACCAAGACTTGCAATTTGTCTTTGTGAAGTTCAGGTCTCCTTCCTGGAGCAGGGGGTTGCATTAGAAGACCTCCGAGGTCCCTTCCAGCCATAGGATGCTCTGTTCTATGTTCTTTACATCCCTTTATGGACTAACGAGAGGAAGGCTACTCAAAAGCCAATTAAAGCAAGGACCTGCTTAGTGGGTGGGCGCTTTGCCTCCTCTACACCCTCCCCACCCCCCAAGCTGTCTTTCTCAATGGTCTGGATACCCCCACATTTCAGGAAAGGGGCCTTCCTTCCTGCTGCCCCCTCCCTGCAACTCTCAAAGCTTGAGGCCAGGCAGCAACTGAGGGCAGGGCCGCCAAGCAGCGGAGAAGACAGAAGAGCTCCCAGAAGCAAAGAAGGGGACCGCAGGGGCTCCCCAGAAGGCCCCGTTTTCTATGAAGCCCAGCAGCCAGTCGAGGGAACCGAATGAAGCCATGGGGGCTTCTGGAATGGGTGCCTCCCAAAGAGGAGGAGGTCCCACTAGGGCCACAACAGAAGTCACAGAGGGACCCAGGGATTCAGCTACAGATGGGACTGGTTCTCTGCAAAGCCAGGCACCACCCAGGATGGAGGCAGCCAACGTGATGCCTATGGGAGCCTCACCAAGCAATGCCGGTCTGGCTGGTCTCTCTCTTGGCCAAGGGAGGCCTGTGACATTCCCATCTCTTTGGGCAATGCTCAATAAGATGTCAGGCAGAGGCGCCCCACCGTGGCCACTTGAAGACCTGTGGACCTCAAGCCCCAGAATTCTCCAGCCACCACAGCAGGCTGCGGAATTCTGGGAGTTGAAGTCCACAGGTCTTCAAGTGGCTATGGTTGGATACCCAACATAGGGCTTGCCTGCCCCCAATGTGCTCCCCACTGGCCTTTCTCCCCCTCCCAATCCTGGCAGAGACTCCCCTGCTCTTAGCATCTTTCAGAAGACGCCTGACAGATTCCGCAACCTCCTCCTGGGACCCCTGCCTTATCCAGAGCCACCCATACCTGGCTCAGGCACGCCCCTCCTGGTCCAGCCAGTGTCCCGTCGCTCCATCCTGGGGGGCACGTTGGCTGGGGCTGCCTCGGGAGGTTGCGCCCACCAGGCCTCCACCTTCCTCTGCAGGGTGAGGCAGTAGGCCTTGAGGTCCTCCTGCATCAGGTGTGCCTCCTTGAAAGGGATCTTCCAAAGGGCCTCCTGCATGGCCACCACCTTCCCCTGCAGGGCCACCACCATCTCGGGCGGCGTCTCCTGCAGGCTCTCGCGCACCGCATGCACTTTCTTCTGCAGCGCCGTCACGATGCCCGGCAGGGCGTAGAGGATGCGGGGCAGGCCACTGAGGTTGTCCTCCAGGATCTCATCCAGTGCATGCTCCAGGTCAGCCAGCTTCTCCTGCACGGCACCCTCCTCCTTGCGCGGCGTCTTCCAAAGGGCCCGCTGCATGTCGCCCACCTTCTTCCAGAGGGGGCTCCACAGCACGTTCCACAGGTAGTAGGAGAGGACGCTGATTTTCTTCTTGGCAATCTCGCGCAGTGCCCCACGCAGCTCCTCTGCCTTGGTGCACAGTGCCTCCCGCAGGGCCGAGCTGGCCAGCGCTTCCTGCAGAGTGTTCGCCTCAGCCAGCAGCGCGTCCGCCTCTGCTAGTGGTTCCGTCCAGAAGTCAGTGGCCGCCTTGCGCAGCGCCTTGGCCTTGGCACGCAGCAGCAGCACCTCCCGCACAGGCAAGGCGTGCAGGGCTGCCTGCAGCTCCGCCAGCTTCTCCCGCAGCGCCTCCCGGTCGCTGAGTGGGGCGGTGGCGGTGGCCTCACGCAGCGCCTGCAGCTCCTCTGCCAGCGCTGCCACCTTCTCCTCACGGTCCAGGTCAGAGGCAAGCAGGAAAACCTCCGTCTTGAGCGCCCAAACCTTCTCCAGCAGCGCTGCCGCCTCCTCCTCCCAGCGGCCGCCCCGCAGGGCACTTAGCTGCTCCCGCCAGGTGCCGGGCCCGGCCTGCCCAAAGGCCTCCTCCAGTGCTCCCAGCACGGCTAGCAGCTCGCCCTGCTCCTCCGCCTCAGGGCTCTCGTGCAGCGCCTGGCGCAGCGCCCGTGGCTGCTTCAACAGGGCGAAGACCTCGTCGAAAGGTGCGCTCTGCAGGGCGTCGCGCATCTCCTCCAAGGAGCCCCACCGCGGGGACGCTGCCGCCGCCACCACTTCCAAGCCTTCGCCCTCCAGGGCACGCAGCAGCAGCCCCACCGGTCCCGCCTCCTCCTCTTGCTCGTCCTCCGGGGCAGGCGGCGGCTGCTGTTGCTGCAGGGCGGCGCTCAGGGCCTGCGCCTCCCGCCGGGCCGCCTCAGCCTCCTCCAGCGGGGCGGCCCAGAGCGCCTTCTCCAGCCAGGCCACCCACCAGCTGTCCGTCTTCTCCAGCAGCGCCACCGCCTTCTCCAGCGCGGGCCGCAGCCCTTCCAGCGGCGCCTCGGCCAGGCAGTCGCGCAGCGCCGCGGCTTTCTCGCGCAGCGCCCCCGGCCGGCCGGCCCCGCGCAGCGCCCGC